>JAPYYV010012876.1:0-10763 GCA_030522625.1 Copidosoma aretas
GGAGATGAGAGAGAAGTCGTGAAAACAAAAAAGCGTCTTGTTGAGCAATGTGGTTCAATTTTCAATTATTCCTCAGAAATTTTATTTAGTTTACAGCTATGGCTGGATTGAATTTGATACAAGAATATTCATCAGACACAGACGATGACGATGAAAATTCTAATGAAGAAAACAAAACATTTTTCAATGTGACTAAAAAGTAAGTGTATCAATAGTATGTTCAGTCAATGCATCGTGTTTTTTTTGTTTTTTTTTTTATAAATGTTCTAATGATGCGTGAGTTTGAGTAGATAAGTACTTATATGTTCTTGATACTTTCATTCACGGTTTTAGCTCAAAATTACCCTTACCAGAGTCAATTTTATCCCTAAAAGGTGTACACCACAGAGAAGTTGTTGATGATCCTTTGGAACATCAAGGGAGAATCAGGTCCTTCAAACATGAAAGAGGCAACTGGGCTAGCCTTGTTTACATTGATTGTAAGTTTGTGTTTCATTATTATTTTCTAAGAATTATGATAATTTTTTTTCTTTTTCTTTCTCAACGATAGTTTCATTGTTCTAAATTTTTCAGACCATCCAAGCGATGAGATAGAACAATGGATGAAGAATACTGTTGAGGGCACTTTGAAAACAGGTAATCTTTTTGAAGAATTCCATGTGAGCCTAACACGTACATTGATACTAAAATTTCATTGGATTGATTCTTTCGTTGAGGCTGTGAAGAACATTTCCAGAAACTGTCCTGGTTTTGTCATGGAGTTAAACAGTATTATGGTGTATTCTAACGAAGATAAGACTAGGACCTTTCTGGGCATCACTGTCCAGAGCACAAACAGTTCTTTACCAACTTTGACTGGTTCTCTGGACAAGCTTTTGGAAGAATATCGGTTACCTTCTTTTTACAAGGTAGGCATTAATATTGAATTCAACATTTGTCATTTATTTGTGGAATATGTTTGGAAAAAAACATAATACTTTTTAAATTTAGTTTAAAAAACAAAGAATTAGATTAAAATGTTGTGATTGGATCAAATTATAATACGTAAATGTCAAATTTTTTATTATTTACTCAAAAAAATGGTTTTTTCACATGACTTGAGGCAAATTTTATTTTCTTTGAAATTGTTTATATTTTTTCCAAGGAAATAAAAAGTATTGAAGCATAGAAAACATTTAATTTCTTTAATTTAGGATGCGTTGTTCCACATCAGTATTTGTTGGTTCCTTGGTGATCATAAGGAGACTTTGCAAACTCTACTACCTGAATTAACGTCAAGCTTCCAAGTATTTTTGACGAACCATCCAGAACATCGTTATGTGCAGGTCGATTTTTTGAAGTGCAAAATCGGCAATAAAGTATACATGTTTAATTTGAGGTAATAAAACATTTAAGGCTTTATGTAAATTTAAAAAAATATATATTTTTCTATCAAACACCATTCACACTATCTTATTGTTGTAATGCGTTCATACAACTTAATCAAAAAATCTGTACAATAAATGTAGATTAACTGTTATTTTTGTTCAATCTTTCAATAAAAACTATTGACAAAACTATATACAAAGGTAGTGAAAAATTTAAGTTTATGATGGTTTAAATATGACAAATGACTCTGATAGTCTTTTTGTTCGGCTTTTGCCTTGCCATAACAGTTCCCATGCGTCCACTACAGATGATTTCATATTTACAAGTAAGGTACAGACTTGAGGTGTGACAATGCGTATATTAGGCTGAGGCATATCCTCGATGAGTTTGCAGCCGCTTAAATCTATGTAACTTAACGTCGGCTTCCGAATTAAAATTGCAGACAGGGATGTTTGCGTAACGTTGGGACTGTTACTTAGAATAAGCTTTGTGAGATTTGGCGTTTTCGAAAGGATTTTCTCGACGTCAAAGTCTGTTGCTTGACAACAGCTTAAATCTAAAAACTCGAGTGTGCCAAATGAGAAACCCTGAAATCATGATAAAACAGTGATTAAGCATGTGGTTTGATGGTATTAATGGAAAAAGATGTCATTGGCGAACCTCAGATTCATTAAAGAATAACTTATCAATGACGTTAGTACGATTTGAGAGAGTGTTGGCAAGATTCAAACTAAGCAACTGCCTCTGTAATAAGTTTACTGCGCCATCACCACCGATCGCATTCCACGATATATCTAGATTTACCAAGGACCTGCACGTTAATTTGTACCTTTGAACAAAATAAAACATAAAATTAATTTTAATGTATTAGGTAATAGGTTGCCATGCGTTGTTTAAACTTTAAAATCAACAATGCACCTGAAATCGTCGAGTTCGCAAGAACTTAAATTGAGCGTTTGCAGCCTGTCCAACGGCTCGATCAACTTTAACAATTTTTCCTGGCTCTCAGGTCCCAGAGGATTGTACGCGAGATCCAAAACTCGCAGCGCAGCAGGAAATTTTTGCAACTGATTCAGACACTCGTGATCAATATCGCAGCACTGCAGGTGTAACTCACACAGTCCGGTTAATTTTGAAATGATTAGATTTAACAAATCGCCACGTGCAAAAAAGGTTGCGCTTGATAAATTGATGCACTGAAGGTTTAGCTGATAGTGGAGACACTTGGCCAGAGGCTCAAGTTCCTCCTCTACGAAGATATCTGACGTATTGAGACGGAATGTCGACGTATTCTCGCAACTTCGTAGAGATTTCAGCATTGAGTCAGTAACATCTGCAATTGAGGTGATGAAAATAACATTCGACGATTATATTGTTTTTATGCTGAGAATTTTTCATAATTAATACCTCACCTACGCCAAGAGTTTCGCACACTTTCTTGTACCTATCTACAATAGGCGGCAGCTCATTTTGTGTGATCTCACCCAACAGTTTCAACTTATTTTCATTCTTGGGCACTCCTTCGAGCGTAACTTCGGTCGGGAGCACGTCACCATTGACCGTCTTGAATCTTATTTTAGGCTTGCAACCAGTTTTTGCTTCGAATTTGTGCCTTATCAGCTCCTCTATGTCATTAATTGTTTTTCTACAATCGGTTACACCTTTTTTAGCTCATGTAGAATAATTGCAAAATTAAAAAACCACTAGACTCACCTCAGATCTCGTTGGTCGTTAAGCTTAAGTTCGAAAACTTGACCCTCGAGAGTGATCTCGAGATCGAAGGGTTTGCTGATCGACGACTCCCACGATCGCCTCTCGTGCTCCGACCTCGAAAGACTAGACGTGTAAACGACAGGTTCGGGACTCACTGATTTAAGTTTTATGGGTGGAGAAGATTTCGAGATAACGTTACTTTTCGTAAAACCTTGCTTCAAAAGTTTGAGCTGGCGGGTCTTTTTTGTTTTTGGCCACAAGCCTGTGTCAAACGGTTCGCCAATGATAGCGTCGCTTCCGTTGCTGCTCTCGTCCGTGATTATTAAATAGCTTTCGTCAGCCTAAAAGCCAAAGTAATCGCTGAACATCATCACAACAATAACAAAGTCGCGTTTCCGCAGATAGATAGAATAGAAAATAAATACTCACGACTTTTGGCTTCTTATTGTTCTTGTCAGCATCGATCTCTACATCGGAATCCGTCGCGGACTTTCTTTTAATATTACTAGTAGAGTTATTCGCCATACCTGCTGGCACGCCATTGAAATAGGGTCCATCACGTCCTTGTTTCGAGAAGCCAATGTCGTCTTCGAGCCACTCATTGAACAGTATCTCATCACTGTCAATGAGCGGTGCTGTAATTTTGGGCACATGGTGAGTTAGTTTTGAAGGCACTGCAGCCAGTCGGTTCGACGGCTGCAAGTTAGCGATCGTCTGCTTGTATACCTCTCCCATGGAAATTCTTTTCGGTTGTTCCCACGTATCCAATGCTGCTGGTGTTGCTTATAAAAAAGGAGAATCGACGATGTACGAACAAATTTTTATGATGATCGTTTAAATTGAAGGACAAAGATTAAAAATCTCACAAGCCAATTCAAGACCATCATCAGCGTTTTCGTACATCAGGGCACTCCTGACATGGTCCCTGCTAATTTTCACCTTCTTTTTCCTAGCGACAGTCGTTACCTTCGTGAGCCTTTTCCTAATGTCCTCGTACTCTTTTAGCTTGCTGTACGGCAGCTCATCCTCTTGATTTTTCCAATTCTCCAAAAAATCCAGGGCCCTGTCGCCGTCTTTCGTCAGAAGATTCGGATCCGCCCCGTTGTCCAACAGTAATCGCATTACCGATAAGTGCCCGTTGGCCGCTGCGTCGTGCAGAGGCGTGACACTGTCGCACTGGTTGTTCACGTCAGCCTTGTGGCGGATGAGGAGGCCGACGATTTCCGTGAAACCGTGGTTCGCGGCCTCGTGCAGAGGCGTCCAGCCGAAATTGTCCTTCACCACGGTCGGGTGGTTCGCCTCCAACAGATTTTCCACCCGCGTCACGTCACCTGCAAATCAAACCTTGTGTTGAAAAAATGTTGGCAAGACTAAAATTCCATTGTTCACCTTTTATACAGGCAACGTGCAACGGAGTCTCGCCCTTTTCGTTCGGCTTGAATACTTTCGGCCTCTTGAATCTGTGTCTGCTCGCGTTCTTTGCCTGCTGGGCTTTCGCCGCCTGTTCCTCCTGCTCGGCATCCGAGTCCGAAAGCTCATCCAGATCGATGTCCGCACCGATATCCGGCGACTCCTCCTCCTGACTCTCCTGAGACTCGATGTGGGGCAAGGCGTCAAGCCTCTCCCTCAGCTCATCGATCTCCGTCGGATTGTTCATCCGCTCGTGGTACCCTTGTAGCTCTCTGAGCGCCGTCCACTGGAGACCGGGATCGTTGCCCTCTTTCGCAGAAGAGAGCGCCTTGTCGTACATCTCAAGGATTTCCTCGGGCTTTGCACCAGTGTCTTCCAAAAGGCCTGCAAGGGCCAGGGCAGAGTTGCAGGTACCCTTGTAATCACTGCACAGGGCGAGCTCCCGGCGCGCGTGAGGTATGGCATCTTCGAACTTGCCGGCGTCCTTGAGCGTCAGGACTAGGCTGATCAGTGCGGCGCCGAGCCGAGGACTTTCGGTTTTTTCGGCGCAGGAGAGCATTTTGCTGTAGTAATGTATGGCTTTGTCGAAGCAGCGGACGGCTGTCGCGGTATCGCCCATCGTTTCGTAGAGCTTTAGTTTTACCGACTCGTCCGTTTCTACTGACAGTTCGATATCGTTTCGCACCAACACGACGGCTGTAATAAAACATTTCGTGAGAACATGGATACGGGGGGGCTTGATCTGCCGAGTGATGGATTAATAAAATACTTTGGTAAATACCTCTTCTCAGTTGTCGTATTACTTGGTATCTGTCGGGTTCCAAAAGTTTGTCGCTTTTGTATAGTTTTAGCAACAATTTCTTGGCTTCTATCCATTCTCCCATTCTCAGCAACAACTCTGCTTTCAAAAAGTGTGCATTGCTCTTTAAATTAGAGTCTTCAACATTGGCTGCTTCATCTAAATATTTGAGGGCCAGTTTTAGATCTTTGAAATCCTCGGAACGTTCGTACAGACCAGCTAGGGTGATTTTTATTCTGTGCTTGTCCTCGGACAATTTGTACTTTTCACACAAGGACTCTGCTGATTTTAACATATCTAGAGCCTTCTTTGGTTTTTTTTGAGAATCCTTTACAAGGCCTAGATTCAGCAGTAGTCTTGCCCTCATGGTCATCAATTCAATTTCACTTATTTTTCCCTTTAAACTGTGAAAAGAAAATTTTTTCAATAGTAATACTGGTTGCATAAAAATTTGATTTTTTGATAAGCGTGCATACCCTTCGCACAGTTTGATGCTCTTTGAAAATGCTTGGTTGGCCTCTTTCAAGTTTTCCACCTTTTCATCCTTTTCAGAATCCTTTGTTAAACTTTCTGCTATGCAAAGACACGTTCTACCTAACGTAGCATATGCTCTCTGCTCTTCCACCAAGTTATTCAACTTCTGAGCAATATCTGCAATAAAAGATATTCAAAGAGCTAGGAATATTTCATTTCAAAACAATCACCACATATCTTTATCAAACACAACTTTTACATTACCTAAATACAAGTTATGATGGTAAAGCGCGACCTCGTACTTTTCCATACTCAAATAAACTTCTCCAATCAATCGATGAGCTATTGCACAGTTGAGCTGGTCTTTTATTCGCTCGCAGGCTTCGAGCTGGCCTTGGTAGGCTTCCAGAGCATCGTCAAAATTATTTCTGTAATAGTAAATGTCGCCCAGTTTTTTCTGAACGTCAGCAAGCGTTCTTGCATCTTTATTTTTGAGAGCTTTGTTTCGTTGGAAGACCAAAGCTGGAAAATGCATACAAACACAGAAATAAATTGAGTTGGATGAGGGATTTGTTTTGATTGTTTGAATGTGATAAAGAACAATTACCCTTTTCCTCCCCCATTTCTTTTTTAAGTTACTGGATCCCTTTTTAAGGCACACTTTTCTATTTGAAGATAAATTGGAGACCGCACTGTTTTATTTGTTTATACACTGCGTATACATTCTCGCAGACTGCATTCTGCAAATAACTGCGATCTGCATTCTATTCTGATGCAAGCAAGCAGAGATTTATACTGTTTATAGCTGCAAGCTGCAAGTCTGCAGTTTAAGCGGGTCTACTGATTCAGTTTTGACTTTTGACCGTCGAGGCGCTGCTGTGCTCTCGACTCGAGGCCCGACTTCGCCCGAGCGGGCCCGAGGCGCGCAGAAATATAGATATAGCACTTGAGTATTTTGACACTTGACATTTTAAAACGGTTACTTTTAAATTTGTTTACTTAAAAAAAAAATGGCTTTGATCAAAGAATTGATTGCACAAATGAAGAAGGAGGACGAGGAGCAGCAGAAGGCCGATGATAAACGTTTCGCCGAGCAGGACAAAAAGTACCAGGACATATCGGACAAAGCCATCATGTGTGGAGGTTAGTGTACGTACATGAATGTTAATTTTAAATTAATTTTTACCTCTCACAAATGCAGAAGAGAGCAGTGCTCTGATATGGAGTTAATTATTTATAGACCAAACCAAAAAAGTAGTGGAAGGTATTCACAGCCGCTTCCAGCAGTTGATCAACCATAAACACAGTATTGAGAAAGCACTACAGGAGATGGAGGATGTTCCCGGTGTACCTCTGCCTCACGAAAATCACGGGTAGGATGTATGACTTGTATTCTTCTTAACGTTTGTACTCACTATTTTAAATTGTTTTTTTTTTTTTTTTTTCATCCCAGAGCTTTCGTTAAATTGGTGTCGGAGGTGCACAATGTTTTGAATAATCCTGGCATCTTGGACAAGCCAAGCACACTTTCAGTCGTGGAAATTCAGAATGACGTGGTTAGTATATATCAGTGCCTTTTATTGATTGTTTCGAATCCATGATCTGTGATGATGGCAAATTTCAGATTTCAATGGTGGAAAGTATTGCAAATGATCTAAAAGAATCTAAAACCGAGATTGTTCAAGCCGCAGCCTTATATCGCAATTCAAATGAGTTAAAGAAGTTGAACAGAGCTTTTGGTAAATAGTCTTCTAGCTTTTTTAATTTTTATTTTTTCTTCGTATTATTTAGAGGGCAGTGATAAATTTATTGAGACAGTTGCTTGATTTTAGATAATCAAGGAGAGGTGTCGAATATTGTTGCTGCTGGATCTTTTGATGGTTCTATTTCATTACCTTAAAAGTTATCAAGTTGATAAGTTTTTTAAGAAAATTCAAAATAGGGAGTTGATTTAAAAAAATTTCATCATTAACTTTTCTCAGTATTAATTAATAGTTAAATCAATGTCCTTTTTTTATTCTTTAAGATAACCATCTAGATATTTAAGCAGCAGGTTTGACACGTGGCTTATTCCAGTTTAGAGTACCATTGTGCCTTTAAATAACTATGTACATAGGGTGAAGAAATTTGATACGATTTTCTACTAATTCTTGATAAAAATCAAGGATAAACTCGCTTGAGGTAGAAAATGTATAAGATACGTTTACTCAAGCATAACGTGGTATTAACAAAAAAAACAAATATTGAATTTTTTTACAAACAAAATAAGTGCATTGCCTATGCACACGAATTATGTTCTAAATCACTTTAGTAAGTGCCCCCCTCAGAAGGAGCACCAATAAATAACAAAAAAAAAAAATACAGTTCTTTATACACAAGTTACGTCCAATGCTAGTTCCTAGACTTAATGGAAGGCGACGAAATCTTCGTCCCACCGTTCAACTCCCACCTGAGCAAAACCAGTTGTGGATCCACGATATCCTGAAAATCAAACGCATGTCTCGTGCGGTAAACACTCAAAAACACTCAAAAACACTCATTCAGGCTGTCATATACCTTCAAACACGGCGAATAAGTCTCCCCGTCCGACAGACTGGCCGACCGCTGCTGCTGCTTCTCCCCCCTGCCCGACGACGTATCCTTGACCGGCTTGTCCTCGCCGACGCGCAGCGCGAGCCTCTCGCGCGCCAGCTCGAGCTTCTCCGAGGCGAGTTTGCTCTCCCGCTGGGCGAGGATCTCGCGCTGCAGGTCCAGCTGGCCGAGCTTCTTCTCGTACCGCTCCTCGACGAAGCGGGCCTCCCTCAGGGCTCGCAAGCCCTCGTCCCTCTTGCCTATGGCGGACTACGGTGTGCGGTGTAATATTATTCCAGAGTCACCGAGATTCCGAAGAAAGAGAGCGAGAGAGCGTACCTTGGTCAGCTCTTGCAGCTCCTTGGCCCTCTGCACGAGCCGGGACTCCTTCTCCTGGAGCGCCTTCCTCTGCAGCTCCAGCTCGTTCGTCTTCTCCTGCCACCTGAGCCTCTCCTGGTTGGCGGCCGCCGCTGCCTCCTGCGCGGCTCTCATCGAAGCCTCCAGCTTATCGTCGAATCGTCGTTACCATTATTATTATCATCATCACAGATCCGGGTATTAATTTCTTTCAGTCTCACCTCGAACTTCCAAGTCTCGTCCGCCCCGGTGTTCAGTCTGTTGGCTATCTGCAGCTTGCCCTTCTCGACCGCCAACGCCTGCCTCTCCTTGGCCAGCCACTCGATCTGCATGTCCTGCTCCTTGACCCAGGAGTCCCTCATCGCCTGCAGCCGCTCGCGCTCCCAGGTTGTCTGCTCGACGAAGAGCTCGCGGTCCCTGAGCAGCGCCAGCTCCCTGGACTTGAGGATCCCCCCGCCCTCCTGGAAGTTAACGCTCTGGACCTTGAACTCGCGCGTCAACTCGGCGATGTTCGACTCGAGGCTGCGTATCGTGTCCATCAGCTTCCGCTTCTCCTCGACAAAGTCGTTCTTCTGCTTCTCCAGTGTCTCCTTGAGATCTGCAACGCGATCGATCAGTACGGTTTACGATCCAGCAGCTGCCAGGCATTGCGATGCACTGCGCACTCTCGCTCACACTCGATGTTCTTCTCCTGGACGGAGAGGTGGCTGGTCTGTGAGGCGGCGAACCCGGTGTCCCGGCCCTCGAACCTCTTCTGCAGGTCCTCGAGGCCCTCGATGATCACCTGCGACTTGTTGAGCACGTTCTGCACGCTCGTGCCCTCGGTCCGCATGATCTCGAGGGCCTGGCGCTCCGACAGCTTCGACCTCGTTATCCGCTCGATCGTCTCGAGGTGCTCGCTCTGCAGGACCTCCAGGCTCCGCGCGTGCTGATCCCGGAGCTCTTGGAACAGCCTCGCGTTATCCCTCTGGCGGTCGGGAGAGCAGAAAATAATAATCGAAGGGGAAGAAAAACAACCAACGCGATCCGCACCTTGGACGCCTCCTTCTCCTCGGCGTGGGCCTTGTGGCACTCGGAGATCTCGTCCCTGAGCTTCTGGACCTTCGCCCTGTGGTCCGCCTCGATGCCCTCGACGTCGTCCTGCATCCTCTTCTCCATATGCAGCATGGCCTCCTCCAGAAACGCGATCTGCTTCCTGAGGGAGAAGGATCTAAAATTTTGTGCTGCGCGCGTATTACTCGACAAAATTACACCCAGCAAGACGAGTGCATTAGATTTCGAGGGGGACAAACAGTTCTAAAAGTTTTAGCGATGAAAAAAAAAAAAAAAAGAAAAAAAACAAAAACCAGAACAAACGGGAAAACACCAAAAAAAAAACGGGCGGGCCCACACCCCCCCCCCCCCCCCCCCATTCAGGAGAAAACAAATAAAAAAAGGGGGGGATTTAAATCCAAAAAAACAACAACAAGGACATAGTATACACACTTGTACGAGTCCTCGACGATCGACATCTCCCTCTCGTGCTTCTCCCTGAGGCTGTCGAGCGTGTTCTCCAGGTAGAGCTTCTCCAGCTGGAGCTTCCGCACGTGTGCCTCCGACGTCGACGACGACTCCTCGTCCGTCCGCCCGGTCTCCCTGCTCCCCTCCCCCAGCGCCCCTGGGCTCGGCACGACGCTCGGCTGCGCCGCAAGAGCCTGTACAATTTCCCTCCGTACATGAACGCGCACTCCAGGCAAAATAGGCGCAATAAGGGGAGAGGGCGACAACCCACCCTTATGTAGCCGTCGATGCGCTCCTGCTGGGCCCGCATCTGCGCCTCGAGCACGGCCTGGCGCTCCAGCTGCTTGGCCACCAGCGCCCCGAACTTGTCCTCCTGCTGCCGCAGCCGGGCCCCCTGGGCCACCAGCAGTCCGTTCAGCTGCTCGCCCTGCCTGGCCAGGGTCGCCGCGGTCCTCAGCTCGTGCTCCTGCTGCTGCATGCCCATCATCGCCGCCTGCTGGTCGAACTCGAGGCCGAGGAGGCGCGAGGCGAGGGCGTCGCCGACTGCGGGAATGCGCGTCGATTGGGGTTT
>JAPYYV010012877.1:0-10102 GCA_030522625.1 Copidosoma aretas
TTAGAGCATATATACATGGAGGAAGCATGGCATGCCTAGACTGCGAGACGAGAAGATAGAGACAGAGCATAAATAGCAGAATAACCTTTCTCTCTCGCATACTATGTATGATCGGCTGGTGCAAAACTATACATATATACATAGAATCGTGCCAACCAATCATGCATAGTGTGCGAGAGAGAAAGGTTATCCTGCTATTTATGCTCGGTCTCTATCTTCTGGTCTCGCGGTGTAGGCATGCAATGCTTCCTCCATGTATGGATGCTCTAAGGTAATAAGCGATAAAACTGTTTGTGTTTGTAACAATAATTTTTACTTTACATTCATATTCTTCTCTTTTTAAAAATCCACGTAATTTAACTAAAACAATATCGAGGATACAATTGACGATTGGAGCAAGTTCTTCAAGAGCGCTGAGTCGTGCGTCGATGCATTCGCGCACTTGCATAAAACCTGCGATCGTTGTCAGCTGCATTACAACGCTCACCGGTGTGGCGTCTTTGTCGATCTTCTTCTTTTTGAAAACTGGTGGTTTAGTAAGTGGTAAAGCTGGATTCTCCTCTTCCTCCTCGGTAAATGTGAGAGGCAGTCCGGTCTCCTCGAGAAACACTGCCCGATTCTCGTAAGCGCTGGTAAAACGAACTACGTGTCGGGGTAGGTGTAACATGCTTATCTCGTTAAAGCCGAAATGATGATTAAAAGCGCTTTCTAAATAGGCAGTGATGGACTCTGCACTATTGACTAGTGCGACCCAATCCTTCGAAGTCAGGGAGATGTGTCGCAAGCTACTTACGCCGCCAAATTTGATAACAGGCTTGTAGAGTTGCCCATTTTTATTCTCGAGACCGATCAAGGCCCTCTTACTATTCGACTTGTTGAGAGTGTATGCAGACTTAAACAGGAGGTTGGAAAGTGGCTGCACTTTGAAAACTTTCACATTTTTGTACTCCATGATGACGATGAACTAAAAAACGCTGTGCGTAAGCGGGGCTGTATACGAGGAGCACAAGTACGTGTTCAGAGATTGGCTAGTTGTCGAGGACTGACTATTTCAGCTCCACCGAATATTTCTTGTGCCTCTTACCCCTTTTCACACACCTCCGTATTTCCACCACCACTTCATTTTCTCATCAGCCAATCGGGAGTCTGAATTTCACCTACGTCAGGCACCCCATCCCCCCGCTAAAAAGCGTTGAGGTAGTAGAAAACTTCGTTAAATGTTTATTATAAACAACAGAAAAAGACCTTTCGGATGTTATGATTCCCCTTAGTGCAAGGGGTGATAAAAAATATGGCTCTTGCTTTTTTTCGGAACACTTATACAACCCCCAACGTACCGCGTAAAATGATATGGTGAGACGTGTTTAATCTGGAATGACGGGTAAAAACGAGAGTACGCTTGAGCTTATACGATATCAAAACATAAACTCTTAAGAACTAAGAGTATACATATCGAATCAGTTGAGAGGAAGAATACAAAAGCGAAGTAGGTGATGACATATAATTTATTCTTAGAAGTATATAAAAGTCAAGTGGGTTTAGATTATATGTGCTATAATATGTGAATTCTTAAAACTAAGTGTATACATATTGGTTTACGTGGAGGAAAAGAACAAGTCCCCCCCCCTCCCGCTGGTCGCTTACATCTAAATTACATAATCGATTATACATAATTTTTCATAGAAGTGCACGATTGATTTAGTCTTCCACAATCACCAGATGAAGTTCGTGGAAACGCCCTAACGTGATAACATTTCTTTCTACGTTTTAATTTTTTTAAGAGTCTCTTATAAAAGCGTTTGACTATTGCGTCGTTTTTTAACGTATCAGATGTGAAAATTCGATCAAACTCTCGCAAAGATTTACTATTACAAGCGTGATACAAATACATGACACAATACTCGCCACATATACATGAGTTAAAACTTTGCAGCTGCTTTTCGTTCCATTTGTGATGATGTCTTGAGATGGATGGTGCTCCGTAGCTGTCTAAGTAACAACCGTGATCATTCTTATCGATATAAATAGCTATCCAGTAAGATCCAGGCTTATCGGACGTATAAATGTTCGAGAATACAGCGCAGGAAGACTCAAACTTCTAGGCACGTGATCGTCAGCGTATACTCCTATCAAGTTTGCACGCAACCCTATAATAGCCTGTATGAACGTATGTGAGTTCATGTTGATTCAACATCCACGAATGAATCTTCTTCTTTATTATCATCGATAATTATGTCTTCACTATACTGGATATCAACACTAGCAACAGTACCCACATCAATTTCAATCAGTGACTCAGTTTTAGCAGTGAGTTTTTTTGACCTGTATCTTTTAAGCGCGTCGTGAAAACACTTAGTGTCTGGTTGACTGGAGGAGGCACTTGTTTCCAAGGAGCAGAGCCACAATTTCACTTGACGAGCTTTACCACGCGCACAAAAATATTTTTCCCATACGCTTTTTTGCGCCTCGTTGGTACCACATACTAACACCCTCGAGGAGTATGACGTTTTGAGAATATAAAATGACGGTTCTATGTACTCTTCTACGTTGATTACACTACGTCCAATGGTGGACTCCAATAATTAGCTTTACTTCGTCCATAGGTGTCATAGGTGTAGATCCGATGAGCGTTTTTTGACACCACACACAAGTGTCGGCGTAATTGTCTCATAGAACAATCACCCTTGAACCAGCGTAGGCCGTGCACAAGCGTCGACTGCCGATCGTTTTCTCGACGTAAATCCAAAGGTAAGTAAGAAAAGTTACACGGTGGACGTGCTATCCAGTAATTAATGACAGGTCTCATAAGAGAGACTACTGCCACTTCTTTTGGTAAAAATCTCCGTGACGCGTCGAAAAAACCCTGGATATCTATAACGTAATCCGCGGACAAATTCATTTTTCCTTTTTTGAATAAAGCGTGCAAATCACAGTCACTATAGTCGAGGGGCGCACGTCTGTCGCGTTCGATGACGGGTTAAAAACTGATCTGTGCATAACCTTATAGTTCGTGTACACGCGGGCTTACCTCCTTCTGCTCCGATGACTATAAGGCGCCGAAATCTGTTATTATTTGCCTGCTGGAGTCAATCTCCAACAAGTTATCGTATTCTTTCAATGAGTGGCACAGTGTGCCGACAAATCGGGTGTGAGATCGAAAGCGGTTAGAAAATGTCTTTCCGCATAATTTCGGCGGTTGATGCAAATACCTTCATTGATAAAATGAATACCCGTGCCCGAAAAAAGCGTCTGAAACGCATCGATAAACAATTTTGTATCACCCTTAAGTCGTGGCTAAGGAGGTTTATTTGGAACTTGCGTACCATCGATGTAAAGAGATAGATAATTTATCGAAAAGTTTTGAAAATTGAAAGGGTTGTATGTACGATTTCCGTTGAATGTCCTGTTATGGACAAAGTCGATGACTATTATTTTCGGAAGTTGCCCCAGAATCACGTTGTCTAGACGATCCCCCATGATACTAGCGTGTAGCATAAAAGATGTAACCCCTACCCGCGTGATCGGATACTTGGCTGTAGTTTTAGACATTGCATTGGCATGTGCAAGTAAAACTCCAGGAGTTATCTTAACTTTTTGGACGATGAGCGTAGCTTCTTTTGTGTTGACCTTGAATTCACCATCCTCCGAACTATCCATTAGACGAAATGCGTCCTTGCTCCTTACCAGACGAATACGCGTCTCTATCCCGTTGATCCACATTTTATCTTGATTGAACACATCACAATGTAAATGGCCAATCATATCAAATATCTTCCCACTGAGTGAGAAATATTTCCGCTGCGTAACACCTGTGTTTACTAATTTAAGGTTTGTGTGCGTAAAATATCGCCATGTACGTTCTCATATAGTTATATTGAGTCTCTTGACCACTGCTGCCTTAATATCAGGATTTCAAGCGACTCTAAATCTAATGTCATTACGCTTCAACAGAATCTAAAATTCCGATCCAATAAACTCTTTACCACGGACGGACTTTAAACACACAGGGGCGCGTCCTTCTGCTCGTTCGAGGATCTTTCAAAAGCTATCGAGACGCTGCGCGCTGTCTTGTTTTTTAGCGGCTAGAGCCATGTGTATTTACTCAATATATCGACAACCACAAGTAAGTAGCAGTATCTATCGCTGTGATCCTTTATACTTGTTAATTGAATCAAGTCACACTCCCACAAGTTGTCGATATTGTGATCTCGTAACGCGATCTTAAAAATTTTTTTTGTATCGCACGATGTAACGTGTAGTTATCTTGATTCGATAACCACTCGTAGATTTGTATTTTTTTCTCATTTTTCCTCACTAGTTTCTTACCGCTAGTGTTGATGCGTACAAGATTTCGCGCACCCGCGTATTCAGCTCCGTGCAAAGCATCATAGAACTTTTTTTCGTAAGCAGCAGGGGACTTTTGTATTCCTATATATGCATTTTCAGTCATTTCTCCTTCAATGGGGCCACTTTTGGTGTAGATTTTTTTTGTTTGTTTTTTGACTCGACGGTGAGGCTGTAGTATCATCCATCCCCAAGGTATGTTCCGGTAAGACTATTCTGTTGAGTCGTCGTTTCGCCGTATTTATGGGGTTTGTCAAAGTGTTACCAATTCCCAGTAAATTCTCATTACCAATCAAATTACGCGGAGTATCCGACGTTTTAAGAAACTTGGCAAATTCAATCTGCCCTATTGGAATATCATTAATATAATCGCTGTCTCTTCTTTCATTTCCCTATCAGCGTTATTACTTTTTCGTATTTTGTGCTTACTATTTTTCTATCGCACTACGTCATTCACAAGCTCAACGATGCTTGATTCATCTATCGTTCGTCTATCTAGTGTAATTTTACCGCTATTGTCCCATTTAAGTCGATCGGGACCCTTCTTTTCCAATATCGAAGTAACAGGTTAGCTTTGGAAGCATACGTCTTGGGCACGTTTTCGAGTATATTATTTGCTGACAAGGGGGATAATGCTGCATCGATCTCGTTTATGAGCCGCTCACTGTCTCCGTTGCGCTCCATGTAAAAACTTTGGATCTTCCGGGTAGACTTGTCGCGCGAGATGTACAATTTGCGCTCGATCTCTTGGATTTTTATACATAACCATGTATTTCGTGTTTAAGCTTATGTCGCGCTGTGATTTACCTTTATTAAATATATTTTACGTAATCAAAATGACACTGATATTTTTATGGTGACTTTCTTTCGTGAATAAATCAAGAATTACGTTGCAGCAGGACGCTTCACGCATGAGATCGTTGAGTACGAGTAATTTTTTCTTTGCATTGTCACTCGAGTAGTCGCACAGTTGTGGTAACCCTTTCCTAAACTTGATCTGTACTCCGCTATCACATTTCAATTATTTAGTGTACGCTTATTGCCATTCGGCTCGGTAAAATAGTACGCGATCGAAGCGAGTATCACACACCTTATCTACTTGCGATAAAAATTATTTTACGAATAAAGTTTTTCACTGTTCTGCTACTGTCACCTGACGTACTAGTATTTTTATTTTTATCATAACATGTCATTTACTACTGCCAGATAACGAATATTTCGATTATGCGATATCCAAGCGCAACAGCTTTACGCACTTCATCGACGACCCATGTACCCGTAAAAGCGCGTTCTTCGATATCTTCGTGATTGCATTTCAGCTGACGAGATTGTTCACAGCAGGTTCGACAAAGTGCGAACATCAATCGTCCTCGAAATTTAACGGACAAAAAAGGAAGATAGAGATTTTGTGGTGGTAAAACCTTTCATTTAATCAAGCCTTCAACGTTACTGAGGTATTAGTTATTATTATTTGTGAGAGTATCGCACTCGTTTCTAATATAAATTCGTGGGTGTGCTAATGCGAACTGACCTCTTTTGCATATGTAAGGATACCGCGAGCAAATATCTGTAGATTTTATTTTTTCACCAGGTTTTACGTTGTATTCAGCGACTAAATTTTCCGTCCTCCCCCCAAAAAACGCATCACGAGGATCAATGGTTGTTCGACTCATTATCGGGTGATTCTTGACATACTTGTTGATCTCGGGGTTTTAATTTTTATCCCATCGAACGTACACTACAGCAGTTTCCGAACTTCGTATCCGAATAATATTATTTTGTTAATATTTGTCTTTGTGTTTTCATAAACTTCGTCGAAAGTTCGGCCGTAGGACCATTTTTTATCTCTGTTTACACAGAAACAAGATGGACAACCGTGCGTGTAACAACCTTAGAATTCAAATACGATGCCTTCTTTACCCGAAACGAGAGGAGGTAAGAATCCATCGACTCGAAATTTTTCCGGCAACACGAATTCCCGACACCTTTCCGCATGCATTATTGCATACTCTATTTCACGCTCGCACTGCACCAACGACTGCATCGAGTTTTGGGTATGTCTGTCGACACGCCAATATCCGGATTTAGGAATGATTCCGATTGTTTTTTCTATCAAAAATTTTTTTCTAAAGACTACCAAGCACGCTGAAGATATTGTAACGGCCTCGCTGAAAGAACATGTCCCACCACATTCGATGAATGATTCTCGATAAGGTTTGCAAGCTGATCGTCAAATTGTTGATCTGTATGCTCGTCTCTCATTACAATGAGAAGGTCCTCCTTCGCCGTGACACGCATAATGATTGAGGAATTTTCAGTACAAGTCATTCCTAAAGTGGGGTATTTTGTTCATAAAAAACCGAGCATACTTTTCACGCCAATGCAGGTCCGCTCATCGGAGACAATTATCCCTCTTTCTCACACCCCCGAATATTTTACAGCCCCTCAAGATATTTTAAAATACAGGTAAGGTATGCGCCCCTAATAATGCGAGCTCTGACCAGGAATGTAAGATGAGTTTTCTTCTTAACGGCAATTGTGATCGTAAAACTATAGCAAGCAAGCGGAGTACACGGGTGAAAACGCACACTCTGGGACTAGCTAAGCGCTATTTTTTTTCGAGAGTTAAAAATCACTCGAGTGACAGTACTCTGCAAGCAAGATCATATGGTAAAAGCGTTGAAAAGAAAAATAGCTAGTAAATCGTTTGAGGGGCTAGAGGTATTATTGCAGTCGAGGATGATATAATCATACTTATGTGGACGTTAGTGATGTCAGTCTGCAGTTCTATTTCAAGAACCATCGATACAAGAACATATATCTTTATTCAGTTTTTCTTCTCGCTCGCCGTAAAACAAAAAATGATTGGCTCAAGAGCTATTAAAAGACGCGAAGAAAAAATCAGTGTGCACCGAAAGAAACTTAATCGAACAGGTGTGCGATTGAATAAAAAAAAATCAGTTTTTAACAAAATAGAAAACGAATTAATGCAATTAGAAAATGAGGAAATAATTTTGAGTTCGCAGATTAGCAGCATCGTAGAAGAAATAAGCGGGTTGAAAGAAAAAAAAAGCTGAACAGTGGGTTCAACTGAGCAGAGGATCAGAGTGTGTGAGGTGCAAAAAGGTGACTGGGCGGCGCACGCGACCATCCACCCAATGAGAAGAATGCCACCGCTGCCTACGCTTCAGGTTTCAGGCATATAAAGAGCTGTGGTGTCCGTGTCTATATGTCATGGAATCGCCAGATTCTCCAGACGCTCTGCATCAACGATTATTAGTGTCGGTAAAGGACGATACACAAAAAGTGTTATTTCTCAGAGAACTTGGACTACAGCTAAAGTAAAATCTGCAAAACCAATGTGGTAACATGGACTATTATAATTTTTCTACCGTGCAAATTTGAATAAAGTGTGTTCAAAATACTACTTGTTTTTTTTTAATCATGCAAGAGAGCAGAACGTTTTGTGATTATGTAAGTGTAATTTAAAACTGAATAAAGGAATTTCTCTATGTCAATGAAAAATTTTGTCTCTTCACTGCTGAAAACTCTCATGGTCGTAATTTGGTCTACATCTAAGAGCATAGTCACCCACACCCCGAAGCCAAAATTTAGAGAAGGCCTCGTAACACCGTGCACTAGGAAACATGCATACGTCGGAGGGGATTCCCTCAGAGGAAGCCGGTAGGTGTACGCAGCCAGAAAGTATGTAGGTATACATGCTTGAACACCTCGCGCCGACCGTCATAAAAGTCGCACTCATACTCCTAGTGACATGTGTAGCTTGGTCATCCCTCCCAAAAAACTGGGGCCAACATCAACCACTCGACGCACTAGCGATTCACCCGACCTCCTACCCCACCAAGCGATTTTCTCTTGCACGCACCGCTCGGTAAGTCTGTTTCCCTCTTTCCCACCATGCGTTTGTACAGGTCCATCATTAGCTCTCTCTCTCCATCCCTCTCTCATTCTCTCTCTTTTTCTCTATCTCCCTTTCTCCTTATCATACCCACACACGCAGACTCACACATGCGGGCGTCTGGAACCCGCACGCTCCCCCTCCCCCGGCGCCGATGACTTCATTTGTTGTGTCTCGCTATACCAGCATGTATACTCCTTTTGTGCATGCAACTTGTTTTCGATTTAGCGTGACTCTAAAGTGGGAGAAAAATAAACCGCCTACGTGCACCTGTGCTTGTGTACGCATACACGTTTATGTTCTTGTGTGGAACGAATCTTACGTTTTTATTTCTCTAATTGCCTCTAATTTCATTCAAATCTTTAATATGAAGAATAAAACTCTCTCCCTCTTGTAGAATTTTTATACCTTGTTATTCTAATACACATCCACGTACATATAGATGTACGCTCACAGGTATACACAAGTATATAAGCATATACATACATATAAATACATACAAATAGTATACCATCTTCGAACAACTTATAATGATCATAGAACTTTCTAGTACGTATGTACGTACACAGTAATTTTTACACTGCTATAGCGAGCACAAGCACCTTCGAATATTTTTCCGTACAAAACCACAATGCACACTCATCCTACACAAAATTCTGCATTCAGAAAAATATAGGAGTGTATGATCGCCAGCTGAACAACCCACCTGCCGCGACCAACTGCAGCAAGAAAGATAGCAGACATGATTCGATCGAGGTATCGCTCGTGAGACCACACGTCCTGCAGAGAGAACTCAACACTCTTGAACCGTTTCGCCTGTCACAACACAAAGCAGACCGCGTCACACATACACAACGAGTTGTATGCTTCTGCCACATTCGCGCACAATCTGACAAACTCATTTAATATTCTTATAAGTATTCTTCGTATGCATTTAAATTATATCTTTTACCTCTATTTTCCTCTTCATGCCAAGAGCCTCCTCAACTCTCCTCTACAATGAGCTGCATCGCTGCTTGGCTCTTGAGTACCTCCAGTCTCTAGCCTCTGGTCTCGTAACCCTTGAACTCAAATAGCGGGAAAATCCCAATATGGATAATACTCAAACACACTTCAATCCCTCCGTCGACGACAGAGATTTTCACTCGCACAGTTACCCGCGTGCCTAGGGCCCATAACCTGTCGGATTGGCTGGGATAGGAAGTAGGAGACAAGGTTAAAAAAAAGGCTCATGTGTGGATTTACTGAAAGCTCTCTCTATATTGTATTGCCCTCCACTTCTACAAAGCACTTATATTTCACGTCTAACTCTTGTATATATGTATATATAGTGAATAAATTAAATGGTTTCACTGATTTATCAAATAATTGTTACTAATTAAAATCTGATAAGGACTCTTTTTGTTATTTATGGTTAATATTGATACATATGTATATGTACATAATTTTTACAGAATCATTATTATTCGAGAAACTGTTATGAACCTATCTTTGGTTATTTTTTATCATTTTATAATCAATTATTGATGCAAGTTAATAGTAAGTTATCATTTTAAATTTCTTACTTAATATTTGTCTATGTAAATTTTTTATTTAACTATTTTTTTATTTCTTTTATCGATTTATTTTTACTTCTACACATCCTTTTCTTGTTTTATAATTATTAAAAATTTAAATCCTCTTGAATTATTACTGATTTTATTTTTAATTAAGTATAATGTATAATTGAATTAATTCACAACAGCATTTTAGAATTTCTTTTTTCATCGTCATAATATTATAATTTATAACGAATAACATATCATTGAACTTTCAATCTTAACCCTGTAGGTTAGATGG
>JAPYYV010012878.1:0-16983 GCA_030522625.1 Copidosoma aretas
TACAGATTGTTGACGTCATAGTAAAGGAGATACTTGTCCTCCTTTTCTTGGTCGTACTCGTCACCCATGTACTGATTATTAGCCTTGGCATAGCGATTGATGCACTGACTAATACTACCACGAATACCACGCTCGATAAAAAGGAGCATATCTATGTCAGTCAACAACACCAACGTGATCCCCGTATGCTTCAACATTGCATCCTAAGTAAAGCCTGGGGTGGTGTAGCAGTGGGCGGGATCGAGTCCATAAGCATTAAGGCAACTGTCTCGGAAGTTCTCAAAAACATTAGCTAAGAAGAGTATATCAGTCTTCAGGTAGAGGTCGGAATAGACTCCGAGAGTCTCTATATGAAAGATAGTCCATACTTTTTGAACATGTGCGTAATCTTCTTCTGAAATATGCTCTTCACTAAAACTACTGTAAAAATCTGTCTTAGCAGGAAGTTCTCGCCCCTCAAGTCAATCGGAGGACAAGGTGTACTCGTATAGGAAGACTGCTTTTCTCACTGATAGTTTTATTTACTCAGCTAAGTTGTGATGAAATTCTTTCTTAATTATTTTGTGCTCTTCTAAGTAGAACGCTAGTTTTTCCATAGTTGATGGCATATAGCGAAAGAAGTCTATGAAACGGAAGCTCACGTTGCTATCATTCATCCTCTTTGTAAAAGAGATATAGCGCTCCTTGGTCTACGGGATGATTGTTATTTGCCCATCAGATTCCATAGCTAACTCCTTAATAAATAAATGAGCATCATGTCCGCTCAAGTTATGAAAAACTCCTGGTATTCTCTATGTATCTTGATAATTAAGGTTGCAACTGTTATGTGCTGCTCTTCGATAACTGAAACAGAAATACAACAATTTGTTTGTATTATGCAAGAAAATATAACGATTTATAGAAAAATAAATACTTACTGTCCTGCCAGATGACAATGATCTCTAACTTTTCATCAGTGTTGTTAAACGACCTTTTGCATGTGTGACATTGTGTTGCCCTTTCGAAATTTTCTTCTTCATTGTTGGTCAGCTGATTCATGGGTCTTGGATTCTTGTGAAAATTTTTGAATTCCTTGGCAAGTACTTTAAGCTCATTAAAAAACCATTAGCCTGGTGTTCTTGTGTCGGGCTGTCTTTGACGATAGGTTGCATACTTGGATTTTTCATCATCAAAGCTGTATTTGACGTAGTAGCCAATGCTAAAGGCTGTATGTTGCTGATATGCTTGTTCGTCACCTTCGAGGGGCTCAAGCAGACACTTAAAGTAAGCCTAAACAATAAGTGGTACTCTCTATTGATGTTAATAATTCTTAAACTTAAGAAATTTATCTTTTTCCTTAGGCAACAGCACTTTACATTCGTTTATTTGACTACAGTCGATTTCATGTGCTTGCAACTTTTTAGCAGTACGGAAAGAATGTAAGCATCTGTCACATATATATTTAGTATGATGACATTTTAAAAGCTGTTCACTCACAAGTCTTGATAAGTTCTTGATCAAAACGGAGTGAAATCTAGAGGCTTCGGTGTTGTTGATTACTTTATCTTGAATATCTTCATCAAGATATTGATCCTGTATTAAAAGAAGATTAGTATGTTTCTCTTTCTAATTCCTTGTAACATGACATGGAGAAATAAGGTGTTTCTTGCCACGTTTTTTTCAGGATGTAAAGATTAATTGAATTCTAATTCTGCTTTTCAAAAGCAGATATCTCCGTTGGCATTACTGTAAAATTAATGCCCTTGAAATTTAATTCATTTGCCAACTGCTCATATTTAAGAACACGTTAAGGATCTTTACTGGCTGGATAGAGTGCTGACAGCACACTCCACTTAAAACACATGTTGTCATCATTTTGTACATTAACACAAGGTTTTTTATCATGAATATCTTTTGGCAACGGTATGTAGGAACTTCCTCGTGATTGATTCAGCTTGTTAATATTTACAGTTACATTCACTATTGATTTGAGAGACCATCCTGACTCTCGTTCTTGAAATTCTTCAAGGTCTCGTTCAATTATTTGGTGTACATTATTGACGAACCATTCCATTGAATCAGGAGTCTGATACATAGGATGATTTTCAACGTTAAAGTATATAGTTTTTTGCTGTTCTTTGTCATTTTTGATCTTGTTAAAGAGAGCTGTAAGTATTGCATTGGCCTTATAGTCCTGGGGCTGGGTAGGATCCCGTGTGCAACGGGGTGTCTACTCACATAAGAAGGTAATTCCTATGTAATTTTGGGCGTAGAATCCGAATCCACAGGTCGTTTTGGTTGACAATCCTGGAATTTGTTTAGAACGCCATTATTTAAACAAATAACAAAAACTGGTTTTTTGCCTTGAAAATTTTTTTTTCTTGTTAATTGGCTTATTTTAAGAAGAAAAGTTTTTTGTAAATTTTTCGAAAAATGCATTGGAAAAAAGTTATAAATCTTTTAAGGTTCGGAATTTCGCTTTTTCAACCAACATTAATTGTTAATAACTTTAAATCTAATTAATATTTTTTCGATTTTTAAAAATTTTCTTCTTCTGTTAGTGTTCGTTTACTTATTCTAACATAGGTTTTGTGATTGTTGTTTGTTTAAGATGTTGTTTATGGAAAATAAAAACAGTCTTTAACAATGCTACTAATGCACCTGTTATGAAGGCCTACCTTAGGTGCAAAAGAGAGCCTGTAGTCGAAACATGGTGATTATTATACATTTTTTGGTTTTGATTCAGAATTCATTGATAGCTCTTACTTAATATTAACACAGTTTGTTTAAAATTCTATTGTTTAAACAAAAATCTTGAAAATATCATTCCTTCAGCCTGACAAATTTTTTCCTTGTACTTTGGTCTATTTTAAGAAGAAAATATCTCTTGTAAGTTTTTGAAAAGTGCAATAAAGTGAAGTTATAAATCTTTAAATATTTGGAATATTGCTTTTCAACCAACCATACATGTTTGTAATTATTAATGAAAAAAATTTTTATACTTTTTTCAAGAACGTACTTTTTCTGCGAGTATTATTCCTCTGGTTATTATTGATTCTCAACAATTTTTTTTTTATCAGCTGTCTTTTTTGGTATTTACACAATTTTTGTAACATTTATAATTTACACTTGATTAAGTAAAATTTTAAGACATATTGGAACTTTTTTTTATATATTCCCTACATAATATTGAAGTGATTTAAGTGCTACCTAATTTCATTACGTTTGATATTATTCTATAACAAACATAATTAGTATTCAAATCAATATTCTGATAGTACATCGTTTTATGCTTGAGGATACGTCCAATTAGGAATTTTATGACCAAGAAAAATTATTTGGCCCTATGCATAATAAGATAATCCTTTTATTTAAAGATATAATTAACTTTTTGTTGTACTTGTTTTACAATTGTTCGTTTTCTTGCATGCAGAAAATGAAAAACATGGAACTTTGTTTCTCACACAGCAACATGATGTACGAACGCAAGCTTTACAGTGATAATCAGGCACCAAAGCATCTATGGGTGGATAGTGATTTCGTATCTATATAATTGTGGAGCTAATTGCAGTGTGTATTCGTGCAAGCAGTGAAGTTGATAATACGTATTGTATAATGCTTGACGGATATGAAATTCTATGGACGCTGAGGTTGATTATAAATTAGTAATGTCAGAATTTAGAGAATAATGTGATATTCTGAATACCGGAGTTCATTAAAATTTTCAAACTCAATGAATAGGGTTCAAATATATAATATTGACACACGATCTACCGTTCACGTCTTTTTTTCCTCAATCAGGGGAAAAATTACTGTGGCTTCACGGTAAAAAGTATAGCTACCTAAAATGAATTTTTCTACGAAAAAAAAATTACCGTGAGACCACAGTAAAAATTATAGTAAAGGCTCGTTGGTCACGACTTTACCGTGGCTTTTACGGTAAAGATTTATCTAACTGATGACAACATGTGTTTTAAGTGGAGTGTGCTGTAAGCACTCTATCCAGCCAGTAAAGATCCTTAACGTGTTCTTGAATATGAGCAGTTTGCAAATGAATTAAATTTCAAGGGCATTAATTTTACAGTAATGCCAACGGAGATATCTGCTTTTGAAAAGCAGAATTAGGTTTCAATTAATCTTAACTTCCTGAAAAAACGTGGCAAGAAACACCTCATTTCTCCATGTCATGTTACAACGAATAAGAAAGAGAGACATTCTAATCTTTTTTTAATACAAGATCAATATCTTGATGAAGATGTTCAAGATGAAGTAATCAACGACACATAAGTCTCTAGATTTCACTACGTCTGGATCAAGAACTTATCAAGACTTGTGAGTGAACAGCTTTCAAAACGTCATCATGCTAAATATATATGTGACAGATGCTTACATTTTTTCTGTACTGCTGAAAAGTTGCAAGCACATGAAATCAACTGTAGCCAAATAAACGAATGTAAAGTACTGTACTTTATTCGTTCATATTCCGTAAATTTTCAATTTATGGATATCCCCCTGGTTCCTCTGCTTGATACGGCACCATCGTGATGAGCCACTTTAAAGAGTCCAACTTTGAAGATTCGTATTTTGAAAACGTTACGGGCGATCTTTTGAAAATTTTAACCACCAATGTATAGAAATATTATATAGTGATCCCTGAAGTTTGGGAATAATCTGTTGTAGGTCGATTTTTGGACCAACTACCTTAACAACAAAATCTATCCTGGATTACCAAACGAATTTTATAAGTAATAATAGTTATGTCCTCTATTTCGGGGCCAGCAAACAGTACATCCAGCTTACCAACGTCGGGAATTCTGATAGCGAAAGCTACTTAATGAATTTGCAAACTATTTTTGAACATTTTAAAGAGAATCCCTTATCTCTGTTTTTACTAGTAAAGGTTTGTTGTAAATTGTTTATTGACATTTTCACATTTAACACGTAGTTCTCTTGAAATACATTCATGTAATGTATGCGTATTTGGCTGGGGCTGCACAACGAGTACCGGTTCACATTAACATTTAAATGACACACACATATACGTAAGCAATTATACACACATACAAAATATTTAGAAATTTTTTTCTATTCCAGGCTGGTACTGAAACCGCAGACTTCGTAATTCAGCACGAGTACCCGCATATAGCCATACAAGGTTAGTCTAGTTAACAGTCAATACAAAAAAAGTTTTTTTACCATTTCTTGAAATGTTCTATTTTAAGTTTATGATCAACTTTATATTTTGACTAGGATTAAAAATGAAGACAGTGATTTTTTGGTCAATATAAGAAGTGATGAAGAAACAATGTATTATATTGTTTTCGACAAACACATCATTGACAATAACATTTTTAATGTAATTGAAGCTCTAACATATCTCTTAGGAGCCTAATTTGTATTTAATCGAACGTTTCTCCTACTTGCTGCACAGTTTTTGCTATTTCAGCACTACAGGTAATTGAGAATTGTACCAGAAGATCATAATAAAGCAAAAAAACAATCGATTCATTTAACAGTACTTGCGCTTGAGAGAAAAATTGATGACCTGAAAAAAAAATCTAAGTACGCTTATTAAACACCCGAGAAACTTTATTAGTGTGTAACGTACTTAAAAATTCTTATGCGATCTATTTTGTATGTTTTTTAAAAATATTTTTGTGAAAATCTCACAGACTATTTGGAGTATAAATTTTAAGCACTAAGACTTAAGATGTTATTACCATTCTTTTTGGGATATACTAATTGACAGTGAATGTAACACTTTGTTCAATGTACTTATATATAAGTAAAGATAAATATTCAATTTAATATTTGCGTAGTCATAAGTGCATAAGATGCACTGATCGATCGTTAGCAATATCCAAAGTTTAGATCACGGATTCAATGTATGTGCATAAATAGTAAAATGCTATAAAAATTATAAAAATATTGCTTAAATAAGCATATAATATCAAATGTAAATTGTCTTGCGAATTTTTAAATTTATCTTATTGTGTATTCTTATCTTCATCGTAATACTTTTCTGTAGTAGGTATGCGTTGTTACAAGAATTAAAATTTCATGACATTTAAAAGCATATTAGTGTTATACCTCACGTTATCTTAGGTAAATCCTGTAAATAATTAACATTCATGATTTGCATTAAAAATCATTCATTTACGTCTATTTCTCAGTCTTTTAAGTACAGAGTAAACAATCAATTATTTCACCAAAGAATTTTACTACATCAATACTATGCATACTACCCTATCCCAAGTAAAGATGTCTCTAAAGACGTCTCTGAAACGTCTTTAAGACGTAACTGATGGGCTCTTCTTTAAGACGTCTCCAAAGATGTCTCTAAAGACGCCACTAAAGACATCACTGAATTTGTCATTAAAGACGTCACTAAAGACGTCTGTAAATAGGTTACTGATTCTATAAAAATTTATTTATGTAATTTTTTTTGTTTAAATTACGTATGAATTTATTATTAGCAACAGTTTTATAAATCAAAAAAATTAAAGTGCTGTTATTGTGCCTTAAACTTGGTCCGTCAGAAGCGGAGATCAGCATTTTACCCACTAGGCCAGAGAGGATATGACATATCATTATCAATTTTAGTCCATATAAGGTATTTCGCTATGCAGATGACAAGTAGCGTCTGCAGCCGTGGCCAAAGTCGGCGTTTTAGGTGATCAGTAGTGATTGCAGTGAAATCATACTTTATTGTGATGATTAAATTAATAAGCCACGATATTTTTGCACTATAAATACGTAAAAAATTAGATCTTCCACATAACATAAATACAGTTATAGACCTTAATCGGTTTTTCTCTGAATGGAAAGAACTTGGTTGGAAAACCAAGGTGCACGTGAACATCTGTAAATATCTTTGTTATTATGCGTTCTACTGGTATATATTAAGCGTAAAAGTTGTAGCGTATGAAAAAATTAAGACATACGTCCTCATCCGGTGTTAGTCGGTGCAGACGTTTTGACATTATAACTGTCAAAAGTGTATCAACTCGCGAGTGTGTTTAGAAATTTTACACAGGTACAGTGTCTGCTCAGCATGACGACTACTTGACAAAAAATAATATGATAAAGTAAACAAATTGATTAGGAAGGGACGTTACTAACGATAGTGATACTGATACTTCTATGTCGATACAGATACGATACAGATACGATACTGATACGATACTGATACGATACTGAATTGTTTTATATTTTTTGATACCGATACGATACTGCTGTAAAATATCGTATCGTATCGGTATCGTGCAACCCTAGTTGATGATGTTGAGAATGACTGGATGGCTCCAACTACATTAGGGAAGTTGACTTCGCCTTAAATAATTAACAGTAAAAAACGTATAAGAACGTGTAAAAAACATTCATGCAGAGTTTTAAGACCTTGGAGTGCCTCTGAACCAAGAAATCAATGAGACAAAATTTGTAAACTTTGCATGCTTTCTCATAGAAAACCGACTGAATGACTATTTAACAAGAAAATTTTAATAGAATTAAGAGTCAGATCTTAACAAAACTGCAGTGAATGATACATTCATACTTGCGTATGATGTATGTGGAACATTTACATCGATTGGGGTAATGTGAAAAATTTTATTAATTAATCTTTCCGAGGAGCATCGATCTATAAATGATAATGTATAGGCAGAGAATATAGAACATATTATCTCTTATACATAGAAGGCCAGATCGGCCGTTTTCTTGGAGCAAAAATCGCATGCTCCTGAGTCTCAGTTCATCCCCCATAAGGCAGGTGGCGTTATTTGAGTTACCATATGAAACAGGTAGGGATGTAAGAGTTATCGTGTGAGATGGATGAGTGCCATCCGG
This sequence comes from Copidosoma aretas, assembly GCA_030522625.1. Lineage (NCBI taxonomy): Eukaryota > Metazoa > Arthropoda > Insecta > Hymenoptera > Encyrtidae > Copidosoma > Copidosoma aretas. The sequence continues at coordinate 7,825 of JAPYYV010012878.1, forward strand.
ACTGACGATGTCGATAAATCATCTCAAGCTCCCATCCCTGTGAGAACCATAGAGATATTATACATAGAGGAAGCGAGCTCTATATACGCCTGTAAGTGGAAGCGTACGGTCTGTAGAGAGAGAAATAATATTTTTTTGGTCTTTTATCTCTCGCCAACCTCTTCTCTGATTGGCTGCTGTCCTGCTGTATATATAGATATAGAGGAAATACACCATCATTTCTACGTCTGCCCTTTTTGCTTCTTTCATCTTGGATAATACGCATTGCATCATTATTTTTTTCACAAGGAAATGTCTTCTTCCTCATCGAAGGAACAGCATTTGGTAATAATCGTTTCACCCGTGTGTACCCGTCTATTTGATGAAATAATTTTTTATCTAAGTGATCACTGCAGACTGTAGCAGTTTTTGATACACTTGAGAGTCCACATGCAGAAATCCACTTTTGTTTTAGGTTGTTATAATTAGAAAGCCTACAATAATAAAATGTTTGTAGCTTTCACACAATCACTTAAACATACATATTTTTATAGATGTATGTCATTGGAATACATCAAATAAACGTGGTAATTTATTTACTTATGAAAACTGCGAATGATACTGCCAGTAATGGAAAATAGCTTGCGAACTACACAAGTAACAGGGATGTCAATATGATTTTAAAAAAAAAATTGAATATATTTAAAACATATTTATATTTTGGTAAAGGTTATGTATCTGTCAACATTTTTCTTCCGCTCCTTCACCGTCTTTCTGCTGTACTAGAGTGTACGTTTTGGGGGGAACAAATCAAAGAAGAGGTTGGAGAAAGATGCAAAACCAAAACAATCTTTCTTCTCTCTGCAGTAACCGTACGGGATCGTGGCTCGCTCGCTTCCTTTATGTATAATATCTCTGTGGTGAGAAAAGTTCATGTACTGCAAATTTACAATATATTCATCTATGCGACGATAGCTGAGTGGATAGAGTGACGTGCTATTTTTTTTCCTCACACAATCGATTCTCAGATATGATTTTTTTTTTTTTTTTATCATTCTAGTGTTCTAGATTTTTTTTCATGTGAATTAGATTTGATAAAAATTTCTTAAAAATAATAATTTTGTTGCTAAAAAATAAATTTATAAATATTTGTCGCTGCTCTTGTCTAATGCCAATAAGAATAATTCTGACAATTTTTACGCAACAATAAAATTAAGGATATATTAAAGCCAAAATTGTAGTCTCACGATCAATAATCAATTAATGATTAAAGCGTTGTTTCCATGCAACCACTTATTAATTTGTTATTGGCATTACTCGATGGAAACCGACGAGAAGGTGGCAGTCTTTTCCATCGGGATGGGATACGGGGAAAAGGAAGTATTAATTGTGCGGGTAAGTTAGTCAACATTTAGTTAGCTTTAGAAAAATGGGTTATTGCAAGTATAAAAAAACAAATGCAAGTCATACGTGCAAGGTACAGTTGCCGAGAGTACTACAAAAAACAATCAATAAACAAACAGCACTCACATAAGAATCCACGTGACACACTCCTCAGAGAACACAATAAATTATTTCTTATTAATAAACAATCATATTCGCTACTACGTAATTATAATGCAATTATAAAAATAATATACAATAAATAAAAGTAAGCATCAATATTTTTATTTATAAAATGATGGCAAAACTTCATAAGAATGCATCTGTATCAGGATAACAGATTGAAATTTGAAATCTTACGTGAAAAAATTACATTGAACCTACAGTAATACGCAAAATAAAGTTTAAGTGAGATACTTATTATGTCAATCTAACATTTAAGTTTTGAAATTAAGCGGATGGTTTCGATGCTGTCGACGAAGAGGTGCGTTTATTCGAACCCCGAGCATCTCTAGAAATCCATTTTAAATTATAATAATTATGCATTTTGACAAATAGTTGGAGTATGTAATCGCGATGCTCAGAACAACTGTCTGCAGAAAAGAAATCCGTGTACTTCTTTGGAAGAACTGGCATTAGTCGATAAAAACTTTTGAAATGTTAAAAAAAATTTGACCTTGGTATTTAAAAATATCATTAATTGATTATTGATTATGAGACTGCAATTTCGGCTTTAATATATCTTTAATTGTGTTGTTGCGTAAAAATTTTCAGAATTTTTTTTTATTGGCATTAACCAAGAGCAGCGAAAAATATTTATAAATTTATTTTTTACCAATAAAATTATTATTTTTAAGAAATTTTTATCAACACTAATTCACATGCAAAAAAATCTAGAACACTAAAATGATAAAAATGATAAAAAAAAAAAAAAATTATATCTGAGAATCAATTGCGTGAGGAAAAAAAATAGCACGTCACTCTATCTACTCAGCTATTGTCGCATAGATGGATATATTGTAAATTTGCACAACATGAACTGTTCTCACAGGGATGGGAGCTTGAGATGATTTATCGATATCGTCAGTCCGGATGGAAAACATCCATCCCACACGATAACTCTTACATCCTTACCTGTTTCATACAGTAACTTAAGTAACGCCCCCTGCCTTATGGGGGATGAACTGAGACTCAGGGGCATTAGATTTTTGCTCCAAGAAAACGGCCGATCTGGCCTTCAATACATAAGAGATAATATGTTCTATATTTCCTGGTTTAGGACGTGCACGCGCATTTCTAACCAAAAAGTCGGACCTCTCTCTCGCATCCTACTCCCAAAGGTAGATAACCTACTCAATTATCATCGAACAAAACTGAGTTTTTATAGTACCTATACATTTTTTTCGACTATCAAGACTATTGAACACAAATTGCTTTGAAAAACGCACTTTTTAGTTTCACAATGCTACCTCACGGTCGCTTTTGCAGTATAGACCTAAAGTGAACGAATGCACATGCTTGTTCTATAAATAGTTTCTATTTTTCGGTGGCCAAATGTTTGATTTTTTGTTATTCACGCTATCGGTAAGTTCCGATTCCCCTGAAATGATCACTTGATGTGCATTTACGGGTACAAATTAGTATATTACGCCCCAAGGGAGAAAAAGTTTAAAATGCTCTAGATTAGCCGTGTATTGAGGCAAAGCCACCGGGAGGAGAAATTTTTTCCCACGAAGCAATATGAATGTTTCTTCTTTCGGCACAGTATGGTGAATACTTCTTTTTCTGCATACTCCCGCCGATAGTGCTTTATATCTGCCCTGCTCAAAAACAGATAATCAGCTCTTTCGACGAGGGTATGCAGAAAAATAGTATACGCACCACGTTCGGAGGTTAAGAAATGCGTTAGATATCACGTTAACAGCCCTCGGCTTCGCCTCGGGCGTTTATTCTTGTGAAATCTAAGATATTCTTAACTTCGCTCACTAGGTGCGTAAATAGCTATTTTAGCATTGTTCAGCTAAAATATGAGACACTTGTTTCAGTGTTGTGGGTCCTGTTGTAAACGAGGCTTTAGGTGTATAGGTGGCGCGGATGTGATATAGTTTCGTGCTCCCTTATACGAGAGCAGTTACTTGCGAACTCTAGGAGAGAAAAGGTATATATAGCTGGCGCTTGGCATATATAGCCATCTTGTACTTACATATATGTGAGAGAGAAATATAATAAGATTTGTGCGATATAATAATAGTTTGTCCAACAAGAGTAACAAGAGTTTTATATTAATAAAGATAAGTAAGTTTGAAAAGAAGAATAAAGAGTCACTGGATCCACCACCACTTCCCAATTCATTTCTATACAAATGGTCCAAAAGGCCTTTTTTCGTGATGCCACTTTCGACGCTGGTAGCGAAGTAACAAACAATTAGATGGCCCAAACTTAGCTTAAATAAGACTAGAAATAAGGCCCTATTGATTAAAAAAAGATCTGTTTAATTTCGTTCCACCAATCGAAAGTAACAGCGGTTTAAGATCAACAATGGATTCTTTGAAAAAATGCTCAAAATCTCATTTTTAGCAATTTTTTATGCTCTTCTATAAACCACTATAATGGCACTAAATTAAAGAAACTATTTTTTCATGGGCAGGGTTTTATTCCAGCCTTTATTCAACACTGTGATGAGAACATTTAAACTGAACAATCAGCTTATTGACACGCTTATCGCATACACGGTAATGCTTATGAACAAGATCCTCACGTTAATAAGGAAAAATAATTTTCGAGAAATTCGATAATACACAAAATTCCAACTCACATGTTGAAACGCCCTGTACAACTTAAAATGTTGTTACGTAAAACTATTGCAGTCATGGAAAATATATGCATGTATCAAAAGTTGTGAACAATAGTTTGTTTTTTATACCAATTGAACTTTTTTTGATGTTGCAGGACTTGGTGCTAACATCGGCTGCTGCGTACCATCAATGCTTTCACGTCGTCCTTCGTGAATAGAGCCTGAACCTAATCCTGGATCTGGGTCCACATCTTGTAAGGTGGCTGATTTTCGAAAAATAGCCTCAAATGCCAGTCTTATTCTTAAAAAATGCAAATAATTGGTGTTGTTAAAAAATCTTGAAAAATTTAACTCAAAGTAATACACATAGCGGTGATGTAACATGACTTTTTAAATGCAATTCTATGTGAATTACCAAAGCTCTCATTACCTGCTTTCAGCTCCAGTAACTGTGGTGTAAGGCGTTACGGCTGGACTCACGAGTGGACTAAAACCTTTCAGAGTGAAGGAATTAGTTTTCTTGAGTATCGACTTTTTTGGTTGGGTTCCAAATACAGGAGTATGAAATGTATGCTAAAAGGTAAACATAGATTTGGAGATTCATTATTAGCGTCTTTACGATTTTATTGACTTTTCAAAAAACTAAGTCTTACGTGACTCGAGCTAACTCCATTACCCGGTGTCATTGATAGATCATTAACGCTTTGCCTCTGCATTTTTAAAATGTCAGGAGCGGGAATAACTTCAAATCTCGATGGTCTTCGTGACCTCTCTAGTTCCTTGACTTGCTTTTCCATTTCTTCTTTCGCTCTCTCTTCTGCTTCTTGATGCCATTTTTGAGCAACCTGTTTATAACGTGTTCGCAAAATTAATTATTTTACATGAAAAAAGTTACACATCTAATATTACGAAGTCATATGAGATATCCTAAAAAATTATTATTAAGATTGGTGATAAGGCATCACGAGAGTTGAGACAAGAAGACTGTGGCTTCAGAAGAGTCGAGAGTAATCTTGATATAGCATTGAATTGTCTTGGATTTTAACGCGATATTCAAAACAATATGTGGACTAAATTTTCGAGACGATATCAATACAACTCTTTCGAGAATATTTCCTCGGCAATAATTCTAAATTTTTCATAGCTAGAGCATTCGAGTAAGTTTAGAACAAAAATAATTGAGCTAGACAATTAAATACTTATCATTACATAACAATTTTACAATAATTAATTAATTATGACCGAGTAAACATACTGTCATTTATTGAGGGACTGAAAACTTTCAGTTACTTTCCGAAAACTTACTGACGTAGTTTGAAATTAACTACAAAGTATGTCATTTAAAAAACATAAATTAAAGATTCAAATGGGCTAGCCATTAATTTGGTGATTAATTTTGTTAATATTTCAAATTGTGATTAATTTGATAAAAAATCATTATTTTAATAGTATGAAAATTTTGAAGAGCGTGGATACACATTTTTTTAAACAGTTTTTTTTTTGCTTCTTAAAACCTATTATTATTTATTGAAAGTATTGTCTTTCATCAACATTGTATGAGTAATACAATATAAAGTGTTTTTTTTTTAAATATCGTAGAATACGTTTTAAAACGTCGTTTTTTCCAAAGCCTATTTTTCATTCAATTATATTTATAGGGAAAAAAAAACAATTTTTTATTTAATTTAGTATTAATTGTTTTAATGAAATATTTGGCCTAATTATTTTATAAATCCAAGACAATACAAGATAATTCTGACTCAAGAACGAGAGAAAATTAATTTTTTCAATATTTTTTAAGAGCAATGCAATACTTAATATTTTTTTAAATATTTTTTTGTCTTGGTTTTGTGAAGCCTTAGAAAAAACAAGAGTTAAGTAAGTCTTGTCTTCGTTTTGAAAAATGTTGAAAATAAGTGTCTTGCGTTGGTCTTGAGGACCAAACTCTTGTCTTGTTTTGGCCTTGTCTTGCCACTTGGTCACATTTTAATAGTTTTCCTTATTTATTTTTATTTTTATTCCAACATAGTGTAGCTTACATGATTTAATATTTAATAAAAATACGTACGCAAAGTGAAACATATTTATTTATAGCGCTTTAAGTTATATCACTAATATCAAATACTGAAAAATTATTCGAAAAACTAATACACGCTAGACTATACAAATTTATTAATCGATATAGCATAATGTTACATAACCAGTATGGATTCAGAAGAAATATCGGTACCTCAGACGCTCTCTTGTTTGTAACTAACATAATAATGAACAAAATAAATGAAAATCAAAAAGTGGTAGGTACTTTTCTAGATCTTGCTAAGGCTTTCGATACAGTCAACCATAAAATTTTATTATTAAATCTGGAAAGGTATGGTGTTGGAGGTCATGCAAAATAATTGTTAAATAATTACTGGACATATATACAACAGCAAGTAAAAATAAATGACTCATATTGCGATTTTCTAAATGTGACTATAGGTGTTCCTCAAGGTACGATACTTAGACCACTTGTATTTGTGATATACATTAATGATCTACTGGACGGATTACCGAATAACACAATAGCTTCCTATGCCGATGATAGAGTTATAACATGTGCAGATACGACATGGAAAAAGGCTGAAACAAAAACAAATACCTACTTGAAAATTATATGCAAATGGCTCAGGTTAAATGAACTTTCGTTATATGTAAAAAAGACTATTTTTATTACTTTTGGTTCATGCTTAGATAGTGTAGCCGACGAAATAAATATAAAGATCAAGGATCAAAACATGAGAAGAGTTGAATATTGTAAATACCTGGGCTTGATTATGGACAGTAGACTTGAATGGGATGAACATATAGAAATTCAATTAAGAAAACTAAATATTTAATTTTCATAATGTTCAAGATGTTTGATTTTATAAATGTTTTTTCGCTTATTACCATGTACTATGCTTTATTCCATATCGTTGCTACCTACGGGATCATTGCTTGGGATGGAGCGTACAGCAACGTTATATCGAGTATACTTACAAGCAATACAAAATAGACTGCTTACAATCAAACGCAAAAAAAGTACAAATATTATGATGCCGTTATCCATAAGAGAGTGCTTCTTACTGTTAACGATTATGAAAAAATATCCAAACCTCTCACTTAATTTTAGAAACTCAACAAAAAGTATAAGAAACAAAATGACATTGCCTAAAATAAATAAAACATTGAAGCTTAAAAATACTGAAATTATAGCTATAAAAATGTACAATGCACTTGATCTGAATATAAAAACTCTAGAAAATAAGAACAAGTATACCAAAAAAGACCAAATACTTGGATAAGTAACAATACAAAAAAGTTACAGAATATAAATTTATTGTAAAAGGGAAATGTGACTAAATTATAAGGATAAGAGTGAAATGAACTGTATTTTTCGTGAACTATAATATCAATTATGGCACACGCTCTACGCTAGTCGAGAGTTGCTAAAATGTATCTAGTTTCAAAATACACATATAAGTTGATGCATGCTCAGACTTAAAGTTTTTTTGTCTGAATTTTGGTTATATACAGTCTCTTAAATTTGGGCTTATCATATTAGTTCTTGAGATTAACTAGGTCTGCACACAGGTTTCTTGGAAAAACCTCTAGCAGATTTTATGTATTATAACCATATGCATAAAATGTATTTTATTACACCTGGTTCAGTAAGTAAATGAATAAATAAATTTATAAATTCGTTAAAAATATTTATAAATCTTTTATATTGTGTACTTATTCGAGTTCTTTTTATAATTGTACCGGCTGTAGTTAAAAATTTATTGAGAGATTTTACTCTACGTACTCTATTGTTCCTCCCGCGGGGCTATATATAAAAAGACAATCAAAAATTGCTCAACTGATTTGATTTCAAATTACAGCAGTTGACGAGTGAATACCGAGTTAACATTTACTGTAAAAGTCTCAAAAAATTCTTCTCATAAAGGAGACTACATTCACTTATTTGGTCAAATATGGAGTTCCAATAAACTAATCAATTATTCAAAACATATACTATTTTGTAAATATATCAACTGGTTGATAATTGCAATAACTTCTTGAATTTTGAAAATATCGCATTTTTTTTATTCAATGAGATATATTTAATTAAATATTTAATCAAGAGTATTTTTCAAGACTAAGATTCTTGACAGTGAATTCTTGGCATTGTCTTGAAATTTTTTCATAGATCTGGTCTCGACTCTTGTCATGAATTTAATACACGACAAGACAAGACTAAGAGTACTCTTCAAATTTCAAGATGTCCTAGTTCATGATAAACACTTCATTTAATTCTAAGTCCAAAGTGTAGGTAAGGACGTTTATTACACAATATTGTGTTCTGATGGATTTTGCTGAATCTCAGACAGGATATTTGTAGTTACGTTAGAATATTAAAATAGTGTGTGCAAAAAAACGATTTTTTCTTACAAAAATGTTGAAACCTAAAATGTAAGTTGTCAGTATTACTATACATAAGTGGTAAAAGTTTTATGAAGATTTCTCGGGCCCTTACCGAGATATTTCAATTTCGTTTTTCATGTTTTTAACATGGCATCTGAGTAGTGAGTCATTTGGAAATGCCTATATTCGTTACTAACTACTAAATAGTATATTACGCCTCGTGGGGCAAAAGTAAATTTTCTCCTGGGTGTGAATTGCCACCCGAGCCAAAGGCGAGGTTAAAAATTGTTCGACCCCCCCTCAGCCTCCTTTTCACAATTCACGCGTGAATTTTTCGATTTCTATGTATTTTGTAACACCGTAATTTATTATTGGCCCCTGCCCCCCCCCCTCCCTGCGGCCTTTATACATCCACCCCCTCCCCGCCATCCCGCAAAATTAGATTGTTTTATTCGTGTTTTGACATCAAAATAATATTTTTCGATTTTTGAGAGCGCTCCACAGCACCTATGCCCCCCCCCCCCCCCGCCCCGCACTACCCCGCAAGAACTTAGAATATTTTTGTAAAGTCTTATATA
>JAPYYV010012879.1:0-10101 GCA_030522625.1 Copidosoma aretas
AAGCAGTTCTTTATCGTATGTTGAGTAGCGAAGTTCACTACCTTTTAGGCAGCGGGATGCATATTCGCAAGGGTGATCTTCGCCTATTTTCCCTTGACTAAATATTGCGCCTATCACGTAATCTGATGCGTCCGTTGTAACTATAAATGGCTTATTGACGTCCGGCGCTAAGAGTACGGGTTTGCTGCACAGAGCGTTAACGAGAGTGTCAAATGCTTCTTGTTGAGGTTCCTACCACTTAAATTCCGTGCCATTTCATAAAAGTTGCGAAATTGGTTGTGCTATTTTTGCGTAATTTTTTATAAAACGGCGGAAATATTCCGTGAGACCTAAAAATTGTTCAATTTTCTTTGCGTTTGTAGGTCTTGGATAGTTTTCTACAGACCTTATTTTTTCGGGGTTTGTTTTTATTTGTCCGTGGCCGACTATGTGGCCTAATACTTTTGCTTCTTTTTTGAGGAACTGACATTAATTTGGTTCTATGTTTACCGCCGTAATTTCCATGATCATTATTATAATCATTCCTATTATTGTTGTATCGATTATCCTGTTTTTCATAGTTTCTCCCATTTTGCTCGTTCCTATCGTAACCGTAGCGGGTGGTATAATTTTTTTTTTCGTAGCCATAGTTAGCGTTATTCCAGTTTTGCGGGTATGTATTATAGCTTCTATTATTATTATTTCGCGTATCACTAAAATTACTTCCACTCTGGTAATTCTGATTGTACAGGTAATGTTCTTGCGTTTCGATGCTACTTATTTTTCCCCTTTTGGCGTCTCTTATCAGCGTGCGACATTCGTTTGTGTTGTGATTTCTGTGCTTACAATACGCACAATTTTTGTCCTGCTCCTTTTTTTCATCTCGATTCGGTTGAGCATTTTCAATACCTTAAGTATTTTTATTTTCTGTATTCACTAGCGGTCGCGTTGGAAGATTGTCGTATTCGTCTCCGAATAGGTTTGATTCGTAGTTATCGTTTGCACCCCATTACGGTGAATCCGTTATTTTTATCTGGTTATAATTACCTGGTAATATTTCTTCGTCTTGTAGTCCTACTTGGGTTACGCCAATGTAGGCATTTCGTCCTCCCGGAATAGTGTGGCGTAGGGCAATTTCACTTTCTATATTTAGCGCCACTACTACTGCCTCGTTTATTGTTCTAGGACTGAGGCATGTTACATTGTAGTTATATGGGGCCCGTAGTCCGTAGCAAAATTGTTTCATCGCTTTTTTTTCGGCGTTGTCTTTGAGTGCAAACTTTTGTGTAGGAGCATTAGTTGAGTTTGAGTCATAAAGTGTTATTATCCTATAATGTAGTGTTTAAACGCGATCGCAGTATGATCCCACATGCTCTCCTCTTTGCTATGTGATCGTTTTTAATTGTGTTAAAAGTGTTGTGGCATTACTGATGCTCGCGTACCTGTTTTTTAGTTCCTTAAATTCCTCAATCGACGTAATTTGTGCTAGACGTGGTATAAACTCGCCTGCTCTTCCTTTTAGCCTGTTAGCTAATGTCCTAATTAAAAATTTCTCATAAGGTGGCCCTACTGTCCAGGCTACAGTCCTCGTCATTTGTTTGAAAAGAGAATGTTTGACTGGGTCGCCGTCGAATATTGGCACATTGCTGGCTAAGTGTCCTAATGTAGATAAACCGGTCAGTTGAGAGTGCGTCTGTGTTTAATTTATTATATCAGGCGTAGGTAGAATAAATCGATTTTGTGTACCTGCCTGGTCATTATCCGTCCAATTTAAGTTTAATGTATCGACGAATTGATGTTGCGTCATTAAATTATTTTTATTATAGTGTTCCCTACTTTGACTAGTATTGTTACTCGGTCTAGCGTTTCCTTGTGTCTGATTTTCGGCGTAAGCGTTCCATTGATCTCGTGCGTCTGCAAGCACTGCATTTGCTTCCATGCTATCGATCGTTTGATCGTATCCCGGTTGGACGGCCGTATTAGTTATTTTTAAAAGTGTTTCACTTGTTACGGGGTGTGTCGTAAAATGCACGCTTTGCTGTGGGATGTCCTGACCCGTTTGACAGCGCTTCATTTTTTCTTGTGCTATATTGGGGGTAAATTTTTTTGATATTTTCATTATAAATATTTTATGTTTTTTGTCAGCTTTTTGCCATTCCTCTCATGATTCCGGGTCATGTTCTAATGTTATTCTAATTATTTCATCCTCTGTATTGTCTGTCGAAACTTGATGTATGTTAGTACCGTCGACGTGTTGTGGAAGGTTTGTTCCCCATGCCTCGTTCATTTCTGTTTCGTGTGTCATTTTATTTTATTTTTTTTTCTTTCTACTTCGTGCTTTGTTAGTGTTCGATGGCTGTTAAATATTAAATATTAAGTTTCACGGCCTTTCGCTTATCACCTTGTCCTGACTGCTTCGTGTTATTTACAGGGTGTTTTGTTTCTAAGAACTACGGCTTGCCTGCGATGGTTTCAAGCTTTTCATTTAAAGTATATTATTTTTCTTACCTTGTTTTTTTTTTCTCTGTGGGGTTGAATTCTGCTCTTTGTGCTATCTCGACCGCTTGTATTTAGTATTTATTGAGTATGGTTAGATCGAGTTCGTTTTCGTGTTTTTTTTTTTTGTGCTACAATTTTCCTTTTGTACCGGCTCAGATGTTTTTAAGGGTTTTCGAGTGTCCCAGATGTATATATTAAACAAGATTGACTCAAGTTCGATTGTAAATATTCGGGTGTTTTCTGTGTTCCGTTTCCAAGTGCGCGAATGGGAAATTTTTTTGGGTCGGTAGAGAGTAAATATTCCTTTGTTCTCTTTTTTTTTGTCGTGTCAGATGGTGACGGAATTCACTTTTGTTGTTATACTTTACGCCCTGAACATAAAGTCTAATTTTATGGGTTTTACAATCATGCAATAATTTTTGTTCAAATTTTTTTTGTGTTCTTCTCCTTTTTTTTTTTGATTAGGCACATTATTATTACTAATATTTGTTTTTGTTTTTTTCTTGAAGTATAGATATAATTTTGATATAAATTTAATTTTAAGTGGTCGCTAAATTATAAATAAATATTCTGGTTGTTGGGGGAACGAAGTTTTGTTCTGCTAGCTAAAGAAAAAAATTTTCTATTGCGATTGGGTAGGTATAGATTAGATTAGTAGCATTTACTCACGGGCATTACTTTAAATATAGTGAGGGTTGAGCAGAAAAATAAAGGTGTTAGTGTTTATTGTTACCTTATTTTTTTTCCTAGTTAAAGGAGTTTGTTCGTCATATTAATTTACGTTAATTTTCCTGTCCTTTTATATCGTCATAAAATTTGAGCATGTATAAATTTCGTTACTATTTATTAATATTTATCGTTTGGTGTAATTATGCCATCTATGTGAAAAAAAAAATGTAATAAAATGCCTCTTTTCTTAACTTTCCCGGGGGTAGTAAAATTTATATGTGTATATATATTAAAGGTTTCTGAATTTTTATGTACTTACCATGTATTAGCTATCCAAATGGCTAATAGGGCTGGACCGGACCGCATTTTTTTTCCTGTAGATCTGAATGTCGATCTCTTTCAGCTTCCCCTTTTTTCTTTCGTGATAGGCGTTGCAGTCCGCTCTCTGGTGTGCTGTTCGGCTCCAGTGTCTTGGAAGTCTCACGCTGGCTTGGCTTTGCGTTGTCCCTTTTTTTTTCTTTACTTCTCTGACCTTAATTTTCCTCGGTCAATTGTTTAAAAAATTTTTTTTTTTGTCCTGACACTAAATTTTGGTCTTGCGGTACTACGCTGTGTGCGCTTTTCAACCGATCCCGTTTATGACACCAAAAATTCTCCTGTTACGTGGGTTTGTGGTCGGTTGGGTGATTGCGAAATTATTACTCAGTAAGGACTATAAACTTTCTTTTATTATTCTTTATGATCGAGGGAAGAGCCAAGGGTAGCGCGGTAATTAGAAGGCACGTCTGCCAGTCTCGAGAGTTCCGAATCTTCTCTTTCTTGGTCATACGTCCCTATCTGAGGTGGTGGGGTGCGTACGTGCTAGTATGCTATGTATACCGTACGCCACAATATCGTCTTTTTTCACATTTTTTTTGTTCTTAGTCTCGATGGCAGTTGTGATTGTATTCTTACCTTTTTAAATTCTATTTTTTGTTTTCTGCCGATAACTATTAAATCTGTTTATAATAAACTAACGTTTGATCATCCTCTTTCTTTTATGAGCAAAAAAGTCCTTGATTTTCTAGCTTAAACAATGATGAACAACTTTTTTCTTCGTTTTTTTTTGTTGCGGGTGAAGATCACTTAGGTAACTGGGATTGTTTTTGAAAAGTTTAAGAAGGGACTATAAATGCGAGCCTAATGGTTAATATAATTTGTATGCACCACCATCGTTAAAAACAAATCAAATAAGTGATTAATCAACATACCTCTTAAATATATTTGTCGTCTTTAATAAATCATGTTTTTTTTTTATTCCATTATATTTCTTACTTTTTTGCAACAACACTTTATTCTTTCTGATAATAATTGAGATTTTTTATCATGCTAAAGTTACATGATGGTACAGCGTTTTTAATCTTACTATCCTGCTTGCAGTAATATGTTTCAATCAATCATTATTTTGTGTTATAGCGCTACAATCACTATATTTTATTTTTTCATTCCATCATTGTGACTTCTAAAACTTTTTTTGTTCTTATTTTATGTTTTAAATCTTTGCTATTATTTGATGCAAGAGGTGATCATGCAAACTAACAAAATGACGTAAGAGTTGCCAAATATAAACATATTTATCGTTTAATAATTCAATCATCCCGTACCTTGGGAGAATAGCCATTGTGCTGTTTTACAAATTTATAAACTTTCTAGTTCCTCTTCTATTTTTGCGATGCACCCGAATGAGAATAAAATTTATTATAATAATTTTAGATTGATACTTATTTTTCTCATTGTTGTTGAAGATTTGTTATTATTATCTGTACATTGAAACTTTTCACTTTGATTTCATTTACTAATTTATTTATTAGGAATGATAAATATTAATTATGCCAATATTTTATTTGTCACCCATCTGGGGCCGCGACAAAAATCTTGGAAGGGTTAGTTCCGGATCTTTTTTTTTCATTTATGTGGATTATAAAGTTAAAGCTATTTTTTTTCATTTCATGTAGGCGCTTTGAGTAGGCAGGTTTTCTTTATTTCATCTACATAGGTAACTCTAACTTTTTCGCCTCTCTGTAGCTTTATGTTATGGGTTTCATAATCCATATCCGAGATGTCGTAGGGTTCTGTAGATTCCTCGTCGTATTTGCCTTTCAATGGTTCATTAAGGACAAACACCAACCTCCCTTCCATCAAAAACTTAGTGTTCAGTTTCCTGTCACGATAGTATTTTAATCGGGATTTTGCTTCTACCTGTTTCATGGCTGCTATAGTGCGCGTTTCTGGTAGAGACTCGGCCATTTTTTTAAAATACTTGTCATATGATGCATGATATTTTTGACACTTAAAGCTTGATGATATGCAAGCTTCCTGCCCGAAAAGTAGTTTGTAAGGCGTATATACTGTACTTTTATGCTCTGACGTATTATAAGCGAGGGCGCATAGGTGTAGAAGGTCATCCTATTTGTTGTTTTGTCGATATATGTTTTTAGATATTCGCAGACGACGTGGTGCTTCCTTTCGATTGCGCCGCTACTTTATGGGTGGTAAAAAGTACCCCCTATTTTGCCAATTTTGTATGATCTGGCAAATTCCTCCATAGTTTTGTACATAAAGTGGGCTTCACGATGTGATATTAATTTCTTCAGTGCGCCGAAATATGCTATGAATTTATCAATTAGCAAACTTGCTGTCGCATTAGCTGTGGCTTTCTGTACTGAAGCGAGTACGATATATTTTTTTGATCAGTCGTAAATTGACAGTATATGGGTGTTCTCGTGTTCCTAAGGCTTATTCAAAGATCCGTAGAGCTGAATAGATATGTATTTAAAGGGCCTACTCGAAGTATCTGTGATAAACATTGCTTGTTTTGTTATTACCCATACAAAATTCTTGGTTTAACAAGATTTTCAGCCAAGTACGCACTGCCTTACATTTAGTCGCATATTTCTCCAGTAAAAATCTTGTGCAATCAACTGCAGATTTGTGGTATTCTTCTATGCCCTTATAACGCTGTTAGCCGGCGGTACTACAAGTGTATTTGTGTATAGTATAGCTACTATGAGGTCTTTTAAAATTTCGTCGACTTCTTTCACTTAATATTGCCACTGATTTATGTTTAAAATTGCGAGGTCTTCCACTATTTAGATAGTTTTTATTTTATTTGCCATAACTTGTGCTTCAAAAGACAGTAAACATTTTTTAATGCTAGATTTCAGCCAGTATCGTCAAAGTTTTTTTTCACGTGTATGCCTATCACGTTTACTTTTCTGACTTTTGAGAACATTGCGTTCCCAACATGCTTAGTTTCATTGTTTAAAACCAATAGGTTTATATAGCTACGTTTATAAAGTGCGTCAATGGTCTCGGTATTAGGGACATTATCCGTTATTAAGCAGGAAGTCTAATGTTCCAAATATCTGAATAGGTGATCAGCAACTTTTTTTAGTTTTTGGAGTAGTGTCAGGTCCATATTTTCCTCTGGTCCTTATAGTAGTAGTTTCTGAGGAAGCCTCATTCTGCATACATTGTATCTCGCTAGGGCGCCTAAATTTAATATGTCATGTCTAATGTTAGTTTCTGCCTCGCTTCTTGATTCTACGAAGGCCTTAATTGGGTCATTGCCTTGCTCAAGTCACTTTCTGGTGATTAATCAGACAAACTCTGCAAGTTGTGTGCCGATGTACGCTTCAGTCGTGGTGGGGGTTCAGATGCAGGGAACCGGCGTTGCTATTGAATTTTTTACCCTCAATGTCGCTTTCTCCGCTTTTTTTTTCATTCTCCTCTACCTCGTCAATATTCACATCATCCTTATTTTGCCCTAATTCCTTACATCTTGACGGGTGCTTCTCTGGCTCAGTCTCTAGGATTCTGTTGTCATCAGGCCTCTTTTGTGTAATATGGTTTTCTTTTATATGGGCTTGGTAGTGCTGATTTTCTGAATATACAGGTAAAAATTTTCTGCTTTTATTTCTATAAAATGCTCGTATAAAATCTTATATGGAGTCGCTTAAAAGTGAATGTCTATATTTTTCTTGCACTCTAAGGCATATATAAAAGCCAATTTTCTGTCACCGGATGCATAAATCTTTTAAAGGATGTCTTCTGCTTCCCCCAATTGCTACTTTTATGGATTCATTTTGATTTACAAAGGGCACTTTTTCGTTTTGTTGTTGAGATTGTAAAGCCATCAAGAAAGATTAAACAATGGCTGTGACATCATCTGTCAAGAGAGACGTCTATAAGCAAAAATTTTTCGTGTGGCTCCGCTCAATGAAGTCCGCATTTTTATGCCTAAAAATCTCTATTATTTTATTAGTTCCTCGATGTGTCTTTTCTTATCTAATATTGATTTTTCATTAGCTTAGTTTGTGGGATGTTATTATCAGCGTTTGGGTCAACCTGGCGACTGAAGTCAAACTCTTTATTCAACTGATTAGTTGACTGTGGGTCATTAATTGTATGATCTAACTGCTTGTTTTCAACCAATCCGTGGTACTATCAGTTTCTCATGCATTCATTTCAACTTCGACTTTTGCCTTAACATCATAGAATTTTTTACCAAGCCGAACCTTTGTTCAAAAATAATTAACTGAATCATTGAGCATCGCGTCAATTATTTTGTTTGGACCCAATACTTTTTCTAGGTAGTCTCGTATCTGTACGCCTTGTAATATATTGTATGCATTCTTTCTCTCGTTGTATGCTCTAATCCTAAACAGTTCGCTCAATGCACGTCGATCCGTTTGTTATCGACACGGTTCGGCTGCGCTTGTAATCGACATCTCTGATTCATGCTTCTCTTTGCTTGAAGATTTGTTTTTATCTTGTGCATATGATCTTCTATATTTAAGCTTTTCTTCTACATTGATCTCGTGTAGTTTGCTCACCACTAAACACATTTTCTTTCGGGCCTTGCTTTTGTCTGGCTCACTACCTTTCTCTTCGACTTTCGCAGCTAAGTTTGCCTTTACCAGCTGCCATCCCTAGTAAGCTCTTGCTACTTTTTCAGCTCTTGGAACGTCTTTCTGGCCAGATGGTGTGTTTAATTTTGCTATTATTATCTCCTACGACTAACCAACTAGGTTGGGTGTATTGAAAAGATCTATGGGTTTTTTATGTAGTATATCTAGCTGGCGTTGACGAGTCTTGCGTTGTAAATTTTTTGTTTTGTCCTAGTTGACGAAAGTTGTACTTGTGATTTTTACTTCCTTTTGCATATTTTACTCCGTGCGTATGCAAGTTTTCCATTAAATGACTTTAAGGATGACAATGATGAAAAGAATGATAATCATAACGAAGAGCTAATATTGATGATGTCAATAATTGATGATGATAACGATAAAGAGGACATAATAACGAGAAATAATAATCCTAATCATAATATTGAAAACATAGAAATAACACTGATAATATTTCTTACTATAGTAATTACAATAATGATATTAATAACGTGATCAATTTGATGTTAACTTCATAAATGATGATGATTAGGATAAATTTGATGCTTACGATATTGTTTATGATAATGATTATGATAATACTAACAATGATGATGATGACAATAATTACGACTATGTTAAATACGAATGTACTGAAATCAATAATTATTATGATCATGATAATCATAATGAAAATTATGATGATGGATATTATGATGATGAGAGTGTTCACAATGATCATTTAAATTACAATAATGATGCTAATGATAATGCTAAAGATGATTATGATAATTTTATGATCACATAGTGATGTATATCATTATGATATAAATAATACGTATGATGATGGTAAAAATTGTGTTGATTGCAATAATGACGTTTGAATAATAATGAATATAATAATGCTGATATCAACAATAAATAGAATAATTATGATGACGATAAAATCATCATAATGATAACAATTATAATATTGTAAGTCATGTTGATAATACTAATTTATCGATGATTATAATATTAAAAATCGAGATAATATTATTAATAATGAACATAATAATAAGATAATAATGTTCATAATAATGATTATTGTAATAATATATTATTGTTACTAATAGAAATAATAATTATAATACTTATTATTATACAATAACTATAAAAATAATAAAACTTATATTTATGATAAAAAAGATACTAATGATAAGCAGTATTGAAATAATTAGTATTGCTAACTATAACAATAATTAGAATAATGACAGAAATAAAAAAAATGATTCACGATAACTACAAAAATATTAGCAACAATGATTAGAATAGTAGTGTAAATGAGGCACATAGTAATTATGATGATTACTATGTCATACAAATGTTGACGAGGATGTCAGTGATGATAATAATGATCAACAATGTGATGATCATGCCATTGATAGTTTCCTACATATTGATAATAAAAATCATAATAATGATAATTAGAGCAATACAAAAGATAATAATGACTATAGTTCAGATAGTAGTAAGCATTATGATAATGATGACAATGATAAGAACAGAGATATTGATAAGAATGTTGATACTGATGATAATAATAATAAGGTTAACTGAGAAATCAAATATCGTTGTCATAATTTGAATGATGATGTTCTTATTGAGATAATGCTTATAACGATTAGAACGTTGATCACAATGATAATAATAAGCATAATGTTAATGTTGATATTGATAATGATTACGTCAGAAGCAATAATGATAATATTAAGAATTTTAATTGCCATATTAAAAGAAAGTATTTGATATATCTTATGATATATATGACATGACAATGATGTAAAGGGTTCTTTTGATGATAACAGTGATGGTGTTAATGATTGTTCTATTTGTAATATTGATCAAAATGATGATGATAATAATATCGATATCGATGAATATACTAATGATAATTACACAGCCACACAAAAAAAAAAAATTTTGGGGTTAGGTGGTCGGACCATGTTAACTATATGTTTTTGGGGTCGCTGAATTCAAATTTGGGGTC
>JAPYYV010012880.1:0-10101 GCA_030522625.1 Copidosoma aretas
TTGTTTTTTCGACGGCGGGGAAGAAAGGTAGCCGGTGGGTGATCACCACACGTTTGCATTGCTTTGTTCAGCTCCCCTCCAAGGGATTGAAGTTCGGCATCTACGAGGACTTTGGTAATTTCACCTGCGCCGGCTATCCCGGTGTCATAGGGTACCTGGAAAGCGACGCGGCCCTCTTCGCCTCGTGGGACGTGGATTACGTGAAACTCGACGGCTGTTACGCTCTTCCCCGTGATATGGATCAGGGTAATTGTTGTTTGTTGGGAGGGGAAAAATTATCTCTTTCAAACTCTAAAGACAATTATAATGCCATTTGTTTCCAGGCTACCCTGAATTTGGTTTTCACTTGAATCAGACTGGAAGAGCGATGATTTACTCCTGCAGTTGGCCGGTCTATCAGATTTACGCCGGCATGCAGGTGAATATACGTATAATTATAACTATTACACATAATTATATGCCATCCCACGATTTTTTCGATTGCAAAATTTTTGATTTCGCTTCATCAAAACGAATTTGATTATTTCAGCCTAATTACAGCTCGATTATCGAGCACTGCAACTTGTGGAGGAATTTCGACGACATTCAGGATTCCTGGAGCAGCATCGAAACCATCATCGACTATTACGGTAATAATCAGGACGCGATTGTGCCAAACGCGGGACCGGGACACTGGAACGATCCCGACATGCTGATCGTCGGCAATTTCGGACTGAGTTACGAGCAGAGCAAGACGCAAATGGCCCTCTGGGCTATCCTCGCGGCTCCGCTGCTCATGTCCGTTGATCTTAGAACGATCAGGCCAGAGTACAAAGCTATTTTACAGAATAAGAAAATTATCGAAGTGGACCAGGATCCTCTCGGTATTCAGGGCCGGCGGATCTACAAAGTGAGTTTGACGATTTACAACGCGCATTGAAAAGAACCGAAAATATAAAAAAATTGATTAAAACTTATCTCATCCGATATTTTTCTTTTTACAGCACAAGGGCATTGAAATCTGGGCAAGGCCTATCACTCCAGTCTACCAAAACTACTACTCGTACGCCATTGCTTTCCTCAACAGGAGAACTGATGGCACACCCTCTGATGTGTCTGTTACCCTCAAAGAGCTTGGTCTACAGTACCCCAACGGATACAGAGTAGAAGTATGTATATAAGTACTGGCACCATATGCACACGTCCGCAAACAATTTTGGTTTGTCATTAACCGGTCTGATTTTTCGTAGGACCTGTACGAAGACGTCGATTACGGCGTGCTCACGTCTTTGACGAAAATCAAAGTGAAAGTGAATCCATCCGGCGTCGTTATTCTGCGATGTGATCTCCAATTCGATCACCTTTCGAATCAGTACACGCAATACACGCCTATCCAACAAGTGTTCAAAGTTAGGCACAACTCGTTCAAGTGATGACCTTTGTAAATTTAATTATTATTAAACAAATTTAATTTTTTTGTAATGAATTGTTTATAATATGCGTGACCATATTTTGTTAAGGCTGTAAAAATAAACTATTTGACATAAAACACAAAACTATGATGCAATTGTGGTAGTATCCTTCTTATTTCAGTGCAAAAATACTCGAATTAATCGTAAATAATAATTTTTCAACAAAGTATTTATATACTACAGTCTAAAAATAATAAAAGTTAATTTTTATTTTATATCCGCTGTGGGGTGACTGCTGGAAGAGACGTACAGTATATATCTATATTATGGGGGTTGGTTGGACTGAGATAACAAAAATTTCATTTCTTGTTGTAAATTGGTGCTGGGAAACCGCTCTTTAAAATTTAAGCTTATTGAGCGTTTTGAAAATGTTGTTTCCCTAGCTTATCGGCTGAAAACCATACATATACCCTTCATTCATGTGATGTATATAAACTATAAACATGTATACAATACACATTGTATATACAGCTGTGGATGCAAATTGCAAAGTGCAAAGCCGAGAGCAAGTGACAATTATGTGACGTTCAAAGAAAGATTTGCCTTGATTTGTGTATTAAATCGTATTATTTTGTGTTGAACAAATTTCGACAAAATGAAGACTGCATTTATGGTAGCCGAGAAACCGTCTTTGGCCGCATCTCTCGCTACTATTTTAAGCAATGGAAGATGCACCAACAGAAAAGGTAGGTTACTTTTTGGAGCCGTCTGCTAAATGTACTGTTTGTTGTTGTATTTTTAATAACAAAAGTGTAACAATCGAAGCATATACTTTCCTCAGTCATTTGAACTTGTCAAATAATTGACCAGTTAAACTACTTTGCTGTGCAAACAAAGCTTGTGTACATGAGCATTAACTTTTTACTTGGGTTACTTTTTTATTTTTTTTTATTAAATAAATACTTTGGATGATTATTTGATTGTATTAACTGAAGGTTCAAATGGATCGTGCTCAGTTCATGAGTGGATGGGACAGTTTAGAGGTGAAAATGTTAATTTTAAGATGACCTCTGTTTGTGGGCATGTCATGAGTTTGGATTTCATTGGTAAATACAACAATTGGGACAAAGTTGATCCAGTAAGTTTTTAATGGCATCTTTTGTCATTATACATAGGTTCATAGTTGATGACGCTATGCATGATTTTATACTTGCAGGCAGAGCTGTTTGCTTGTCCCACAGAAAAGAAAGAAGCAGTCCCAAAGCTCAAAATACCCAGTTTCCTTCTCAAAGAAGGTGGACATTGTGATTATTTGATTCTATGGTTGGATTGCGATAAGGAGGGTGAAAATATCTGTTTTGAAGTGATTCAAGCTGTTCAGCAGGGTGCAAGAAGGTTAAACCCAAATGTAAAGAGTTTGTTTCGTAGCACATTCAACACTAATTTTTTAAGTGCATAAGTCTGTTTTCTACATTGAGAAATGTTTCCAGGACATCTGGAGAGCTAAATTTTCTGCAATCACTGATAAAGATATTAAAGCTGCGATGGCTAATCTTGCCAAGCCAAATGAGAATGAAGCCAAAAGTGTTGATGCCAGGCAAGAGCTCGATCTGCGCATTGGATGTGCATTTACAAGATTCCAAACCAAATTTTTTCAAGTAAGAATGTTTTTCAAATTCAAGAAAACATACAATGACATTCATTTGACTCATCACATCTATGAAATTATCATTAGGGAAAGTATGGTGATTTGGATGCTTCATTAATTTCCTATGGACCATGTCAAACTCCTACATTAGGATTTTGTGTTCAGAGGCATGACGAAATTCAAACATTTAAACCAGACCCATATTGGGTCCTTCAGGTACTAACTACAACTATACATTGATTCACATAACTATTTTAGTCAAGTTAGAACCATAAATATTCATAATTTTATTTTAGGTTACAGTCAAGTCCTCAGATGGACTGGACATAGTTTTAAATTGGTCCAGAGTAAGATCCTTTGATAAAGAAGTAGCAAATATTTTTCTCAGTATAGTCAAAGAATTCGATCAGGCGACGTAAGCTCATCATAATTTGCTGTGTATTCTTTTGAAAGCTAAGATATTCAATGCAATGACAAAATTTCACATCTTTTTCTAGAGTTTTGGACATTAAAAGTACCGAAAAATCAAAATCAAGGCCCATAGCTTTAAACACTGTCGAGTTAATGCGAGTTGCTAGCTCTGGTTTAGGCATGGGACCACACCACGCGATGCAGATTGCTGAACGTCTTTACACTCAGGGTTACATAAGTTATCCTCGAACTGAAACTACGTCCTACTCAGAAAACTTCGATCTAATGTATGCTACACATTTTTTTTATCAAATGTCTTCCACAGAAAGATCGCAATCATTTTTAATTTATTTTAGAACGACTTTGAGGCAACAGCAGAACAGCTCGGAATGGGGAGACGAAGTTAGAAAGATTTTAAGTAACGGTATAAGTAAGCCGAAAAAAGGTCACGATGCGGGAGACCATCCTCCCATAACACCCATGAAATCAGCTAGTAGAAACGAATTGGATGGAGACACTTGGAGGCTCTATGACTACATAACAAGGCACTTTATTGCGACTGTAAGTTTTTTTCTACCCCCGAAATCCCGTAATGAATAAATGATTCGTTAAAAACATCATCCAACTTTCAGTTATCTCGAGATTGCAAGTATCTCAGCACAACTATTAGCATTGAAATCGGACCAGAAACATTTTCAGTCACAGGTCACTCTCTGATCGATCCTGGATACACGAGCTTGTTAACTTGGCAAGCTTTGAGCAATAACGAATCGATTCCTAGATTCCAAATTGGTGAACAAGTTAAAATCGTCGAGGTGAGTTTTTGCAATCCATCTGTGTTGAACTCATTATACAACTAAAATTTTACAGTGAAAAAAATTTCAGGCGAAACTAAATGAATGTTTCACCCAGCCTCCAGACTATTTGACCGAGTCGGAATTAATCACGCTTATGGAGAAACACGGTATAGGAACCGACGCATCCATACCCGTTCACATAAACAACATTTGCATAAGAAATTACGTGAATGTAGCGTCGGGCAGGAAACTCGTGCCCACGTCGCTCGGCATCGTTTTAGTTCACGGATACCAGAAGGTAAGCTTATGAATTAAAAAAAAAAAATCTCTATTATTATTCAAACCATTTGTGCTTCCATTTAGATCGATCCCGAACTCGTTTTACCGACGATGCGCTCAGCGGTGGAGGAACAACTGAATCTCATAGCCGTCGGTCGCGTCGACTTTCACCCAGTGCTGCAGCACACGGTTGAAATCTTCAAGCAAAAGTTCCACTACTTTGTCCAGAGCATCGACGCGATGGACCAGCTGTTCGAGGTCTCCTTTTCCCCGCTCTCGGCGTCCGGAAAGTCGCACTCGAGATGCGGCAAGTGCCGGCGCTACATGAAGTACATACAGACCAAGCCATCCCGACTGCACTGCGCCCACTGCAACGAAACCTACAACCTGCCCCAGAACGGCAACATTCGCATTTACAAGGAGCTCAAGTGTCCGCTGGACGATTTCGAACTGCTCTCCTGGTCCACGGGCACGCGCGGCAAGAGCTACACCTTCTGTCCGTACTGCTTCAATAATCCGCCGTTCAGGTAACAATGACCAAAGTCCATTGTTCTGACAACTATCACTTTTGATGTAAAATATACCGAAATCCACTCGATCGATTCCAGGGACATGAAGAAGGGCTCGAGCGGCTGCAACGCCTGCACGCATCCGACCTGTCCGCACGGGCTGAACTCGAACGGTCTGTCGAGTTGTCTGGAGTGCGACAACGGTATCCTGGTGTTGGACCCTTCGGCCGCTCCAAAGTGGAAGCTCGTGTGCAACAAGTGCGACGTGATCATCCACCTGTTTGAGGGCGCGCACAAGGTCATGGTATTGGCGGATGACGTTTGCGACTGCGGGGCCCAGCAAGTCACCGTCGAGTACAAACAGGTGAGTTGTATCATTGATTTTTCTCCTTGCATGCGGGAACGATCGGGGGAAAAAAAAAATACGGTTCCATCGAACTGCAATCGCGCGTTTCGTGTGCACCGCATCGTCCGGGTTTCGAACGCACTCTGAAGCGTAGCCCAAAACCGACTTGCTTCGCAGGACAAGAGCAAACTACCGAACGAGGAGACGGAGATGACGGGCTGCGTCTTCTGCACGCCGGCCTTCACGAGTTTGGTGGAGAAGCACCGGGCCGTGGCCTCGAAGCCCGTGGCCACCCGCGGCCGTGGACACACCAAGAGCCGCAGCCGCGGCAAGCCCCGTCCGCCCAAGGACAAAATGGCCCAGCTGGCCGCCTACTTCGTCTAACCCGTTCTCTATTTCCCGGACTCGACGCTTTTTCCACGGATCAATCGTACAATCGTCGTCTCGCCCGCGCGGTTCTGTAGACGCTTGTCGTGATAGCGCGTTTTTTCGTTTATCTCGAGTGAGTGGATTCATACGTTTTTTTTTTGTTTTCGGCGTTCGGAGTTACGCGCCCTGCTTGCCCGCTGTCCCTTACTCGCGCGAATATTGATTTTTTCGTCACTAGCTGCTGCTGGTACACGCGGATCCCTAACTGTCCTGCTTGTTCAAGGTTATTGATCGACTCTTTTATTTTTGCATTGTTTTTTCGATCGATTTTGACATTCGATGGGATTGCCGAATCGCTCTATGAGACTCGCTTCATCGAGAGTTGCATGATAAACGTAACGCGTCGTTTATTACGAGACTAACTTTTTCATTTGATCAAGTAACAGCTGTAGAATAGACAATACTCGACGAGATTAATTTTTCCCTCGCAATAGTGTGCGTATGCGTACTTACGGACTCTGTATGTAACAAGTAAGGTATCGATTTATCAGAGCAGATAATTTAGGTCGAAAATCAAAATCAGAGTTGCGGCAATTGTCGTAACGATCGACATGGCTGTTGTAGATTTCAGTGTAAACTCGTGCAGCTATACCCATGAGATAACTACATGTACACGTATATATGAATAAAGCAAAGATTTATAAATGAAATCGACTGTGGAGTGAATTTTATAGCAGAGTGTGAATTATTAATTTGTAAGTACGTCGATTCTTCGCATTAAACTGATGCACAACGAGAAAACAGCATTGTAATCATCATGCACCAAAGTAAAAAAAAAAAACGGTAGCGTCCCCATCTTGAAAAAACCTTTCGAACCCGGATCCCTCGAAAAAAAGAAAAAAATCCGGTGCAGACTATCACTTTCAGGGAAACGAGTAAAGATATCGCGCGTGTGGCGTCGCCGTACCGCATCCCTCTTTTTCTTCGATAAAAGATGCAAATTCGGCTAGCCCCGGGCTTCTCTCGCGCGACTATCTCTTTTCGCTTCTGATTTGTCAGCGAAACAGCAGCAGTATCATCGTAGCCGAGGACTTGAAGATGCTGAGACCAGTTGTTTGCGTTTCATACCCGTTAGGATCCCCCTTTTGTTTCGTTTTTAATAAATGTACTAATATATTCAAAGCATACATCTTTATCATCCTGATGTTTTAGTACCTGCAGGTCGTTTCATCTTGTTAGGTAAAAAAGAAGCTACGAGTTCAGCAGCAATGCTGACCCCAGAAGTAAGTATAAATAAATGAAACGCATCGCGTGGCGAATTTTCCTTTCATAATTCGCGAAAGTCGCAATTAGCTTGAAAATGTTTCGCCGCGTTGCGCGTCGTAATTCACTCGTAAAACGTGTTTTTTCTCATTGTCTTTCGATGATCATTGAGGTAAATTAGAACAACGGGTTCTCTTGGAGACGAAACAAAAAACCCACTAGGAAAACATTTCGTTATTTTATTTTTCAATTGTTCGAGTTTAAAAAAAAAAACACACAAATGACAACGAATTCAATACGTACTCTGAAAATACAGGGGCAACTTATCCATTTCGAGAATCATTGAAATATTAACGAATGATTCTTTTTTGCAAACTCATTGTTTGAAACTCCCCCACAAATTATCAATACTAAAAAAATATGCCAACAACCACGTGGACTATCTCTGGACGAAAATACGAGATTTGTTGCGCAAACCCTATTTTGCCCTAATGTACTTTTCATACCCAGCTATATTTTTCGACCCATTTGGTCAACTTCATATTAACGCGCAAAGTTATTTAACGACTTTCCCAATGGCCATACCGGGTACAAATAAAAAAGTTGGAACGCTACTGTGCTGTGCGTATCTACTTGTGTGTGTGTGTGTACGAATTGTATATACAACCGCAGCCCTATTTGGCACCTCTCTCTCCACGACATTCATCAAACACGTATATGTACAGATCATTACGTGACGATAATGTCCAGCACCATTGCGCAAAGTTTTAATTTCTTCGATGGAAAAACAAGCATGACAACAGAAGCCACAGCAGCCTTTTGCACACATCGTTCCAGAGGCCGCGTGTAGTTACCGGGGGAAGAAAAGAAATTCACCTCGTCTTTGAAAGAATCCTTTCGACGAAAAAAAAAAAAAAAAAAAAAAAAAAACCCCAATATCCCATGCAACAGACACGGGGTTGTAAGATATATGACGTAACCCGCCGAGCCTCGAAAATAATAACTATATATACTTCGAGAGCGTCGACTCCTCCCTGAGGGGGTTATAGTGCATCGAACCCCGCCTCGAATACTGCAAAGAGCCCGAGCGATCATTTTTCCCTCCCACGCGCGTTACTCACGCTCCCACCCGATCCGCCGGTATTTTCGGTGCAGGAAACAAAAAAAGGCGCGACGGGAGAAGAACCGGGCTCGCTCGAGACGATTGAACGGTTGTGTATTACGTACACGTGGATCGGATTACTAATACTGTTTACGAAATTAACGACGACGGCTCGCTTGTACTCTGTTCCCCCCGACCGAGCGATCGTCCGTCCCTGAAAACGAACCCCATTCATACGTCTAATACTATTGTACAACACGTGTCACGAAAAAAAGTCGCGCTCGGACGAATCATATCCGACGCTCGTTCCCTCGGCCGACCGTGCTATTAATTATACACAGTACGTTGGAACATAACAAGTGGTCGCAAGTTCGTCCTCCCAAGATTTAATCAACTTGGCCGTCTCCCGCGCAAATTTACACTTGGATGCATAAATCTCCGGTCCGGGGCGCCGGGACGAGTTTCGCGGGGCAAAAGGTGCATATTATTAAGCGTATATGTATGTACGAGTTCCCGGCTCGCGCGTTCTCGGTACCAGCGGTGTATTTTTAACCGGCATTCACCGTTTCTGTCCTTCTTTTGTTTCGCCTCGACCATTCGTCGACACGACCCGTTTTATCGTCATCAACTTTTTGTGGTCGCCCAAAAAAAAACAAAAAAACAAAAAAACTCACTCGCCATTCTCAACACTTTCATCGACGCGCTTTGCTCCCGAGAATCCGGGCGACGTCCTCGCGGCGATCAACGCGGCGATCAACGCGGCGAGCGATCGTATGGAAAATATTAGGAAACATCCCCGCGAGCCTCTCGATGCGCGCGTCGTCAAGTTTTATCACTGCACCGGCCACGAATCGCGAGATCACTCGTGTGCAGTTCTGTACATGTGCGCACGGACGCAATCGTGCAGGCATTGGTAGGGCTGCAGCGTGTGCATGTATTGTTGTAAAATCCGAACGGTTCGTCCTGCAGATCCTCGTGCGTAGAGATCTGATACGGAAATTGGGGAAAGACGTGTGCATTCTACCCACTGGCCCCGGAAAAAAGTACAGCCGGCAGACCGTTCTAGACTCTCGCCGTTGTCATGCATCGCGTCGAACATGGCTGGATTTTCCAAAGGAGCCACCCTTTCGCGCTCAGCCCACGCAGCGAAGAGAGCCGTTCGCCAAACTCGGCTCCCCTAATTCGCAAAGTTCGCGGCTGCAGTCGATCCGGCGAAAATTCGCACGCGCGCGGGCCAAAAGGTACGCTTCGAGTATACACTTGGACGGCACTCAGCGCCGGCGACACAGTTTGCCATTACGAGGCAACTCCGCAGCTGCGGCCCCCGCGAGGGCCAAATCGACTTTGAACTTTCCACTTCGGCCTTTTTACCCCCCCCTTTTTTTTTCTTCGTCTTCGATCATCCGGCGCTCGACTCGGGGAGACGAGCTGGACGGTGATGGAAAATCAACGATCCGGCCCCTCTGTTCTCCGGGACTCGTGAGCCGCGGGGTATTGCCCCCCGCGCGACTGTGCGTGTGCGTGCAACGCTTTGACACGAGAGACTTTGTACGAGCAACGACGATCGGCGAAAGCGCCCCAACGGCTGCAGCGCGCCGTCTATTTTCGGCCGAGTCCCTCGAGCGGCGCCTTTCGCCTGGTCCCGCCCTAGCCGCGTCCGAGAGTTTTGCACCCGTGTACCCGCGGCGCGGCGCGCAAGAGGATGACCACCGTCTCGATCGTCGGACCGGACTTTGCGCCAATTTCGCCCGCGGTCCTCCGATGACCCGTCGATCCGCGCGAAGACTCCGTGCTCCATGCGTACATCGTATCGAAACGAAAAACCTCTTCGACGAGTTGTTAAAAAAGAAAGAAATCAGGCGGGGTCGAACATAAATCCCGCGCTCGTAAGCACACGCGGACGGGGAGGGGTTTCCAGAGGAGCGGGAAAATTCGTACCCACGTACGCGGGTGAGTATTACATTGCCCGCCCGAGCGACCGGGGGG
>JAPYYV010012881.1:0-15631 GCA_030522625.1 Copidosoma aretas
ATCATCAGATAAATAATCACTTGCATCAACAGAATCATCTTGGCTGGAGCTAATGTTTTCTCGTTTCAACAAGGAAAGCATTTCTTCTGTTAAGGTTGTTCGTTTTGTTTTCGGTTCATTACGGTTCAAAGAGAAATATGGGTCCGAGTTCATCATAAGTCTGCGAAAGAAATCTGTGTTTGTTGCCAACCTTAAAAAGGTAAACATTGGAATGTCAATATGTTTTAAAATCAGGAATTTATCAAACGGTAAGTTAAAATATTTGATACCCATATCGAAGGAGTTTAAAAGTAAAAGTAAGTCCACCATTTTGTATCATCCGCCATATTGAATTTAGAGTAACTTGAAGCTTTCTGTTGCATTTTACAAGTCATTCCCTTTCGTTTGATACCCATATCTAATGGGTTTGAAAGTTGAAGTTAGTGCGCCATTTTGCAGTACCGCTATATTGGATTTTGAGTAACGTGACGCTTTCTGTTGTATTTTGCAGGTCATTCCCTTTCGTTTGATACCAATATCGAAGGTGTTTTAAAGTTAAAGTAAGTCTGCAATTTTGTACTAGCCGCCATATTAGATTTAGAGGAACTTCACGCTTTCTATTGTATTTTGCAAGTCATTCCCTTTCGTTTGATACCCATATCGACCGGGTTTCAAAGTTAAAGTGAGTCCTTTATTTTGTATTAGCCGCCATATTGGATTTAGAGGAACGTGACTCTTTTTGTTGTATTTGACAAGTCATTCCCTTTCATTTAATACCGATATCGAAGGGGTTCAAAAGTTACAGCTAGTCTGCCATTTTGTTTTAGACGCTATTTTAGATTTATTATTATCGTAAGTATATAATGTTGCATAGTATATGAAACTTGGGGTGTCTGCAAATTTTTAGTATGATGGGATATCGGAAACATTAAAAAAATTGGTTTGACTTATTCAGAAATCACTGATTACCAGAATATATCATATATATACATATTTTACATGTATATGACGACTTGTGACAGGTTCTAGGGAAACGGATCCTTAAAGTATATGACGTAAGGAACAAAATAAGTCCAGAATCGTCCAAATCGGATGAAAATTCGCTGTAAGCAAGAATTTTGGCAGTTTTTAGAGTTTCAGTCCACTGTGCCCCGGCTGCCGCGCGCCTGTTTCCTCGTTTTCTCTGCCTTTCTCACTCGCTCTATTTGTAGCGCGTGAAATTGGGGGAACGAGGGATCTTACCTTACTGTCGTTTTTTCACAGTTAGGTGAAGCCTCCAGACCCAGCATAAGAAGCATAGCTTCAAAAATTCTGAAATAGTATCTACATGAAGCTAAATACGCGTCATTATTTTTTTCCTGTTACTTTTTATTGTATCAAAAACCATTAGTTGAAAAAATAATTTTTTAACAAAAAGTGTTCAGATAATTATTTTACACAAGGATAAGGCATTTTAAAAAATAAAAAAACAATTATTATTGATTCCCCAGGCAAACAAGATAGTAAAACGAAAAAAAAAAAATATGTTTAAAATTCAAATGAAAGATGATTTAATTTTATGAAAATAAGGTCTATTACAGCAGTTATGATTATGTTATGCGTTAGGTCCGATCATGGGATGGCAGCCTGTTGCAAAATTGTTTAGTCGCAAATTTTGATTCGGTATATTGTGTGGTAAAAGCAGCGTATCCACATCTGCTTTACTGGAATCAGTCGATGCTACCTATCCTTATGATCACTCAAAAATTTAGAGTTTTATTTAAATAAATTAAAAGTTATTTTTAAAAAACCCGTAACTAAGAACCGTGTTTTCGCTAGCTTGTTCCCTCAAGCTTTGCAACAGACTGCATTCGATTGCTCTTATTTTTAATAAGTTAAATAGGAAAAAATGTTTTCTGTAGAACAATTAGAAACCAACATACAATACTTTTAGTTTTTTAGGCGTAGCACCAGTCTTAATTACTTTTATAATTTTGTGAACGGCTACAACTCCTTTTACTGTCTACTTTTCAGCTGAAATTATTTTTCAATTATATCTTTTATCAGAAACAGTTGTTACAATTAATAAGAAATGCGCATCCGTCGTCACCCAGATAGTGGTAATGGTGAAGTGGCTCCGCACAGCACGTCAATGGTACTGCTAGAACATTAGTTGATTAATTGATTACTAATTAACAATAACTCTTACGAATATGCGCTTGGATATGGGACTTGTTTTTAGCTTCAGGATGCAATGGTGCTATCAATTTCATCGTATCTCCGCTTTAACTTGCCGTAAATTGCATTTATTTTAACTATGTATCTTTTTAGGCTGTAGGAAATGTTTTTTTAAAATATATTGTTGAGAACGTATTAGTTTCCTGTGAACACAATATTTAGGTATCAAAAAAACTACTCCCTACAGCTAAAGGAGTTACATAGTTCAAATAAATGCAATTTACGATAGTCGTAGCACGGATTCAATGAAATAGATAGCACTATCGTGAAGCTAAGAAAAAATTACATAGGATTAGATAATAGATTAATTAAGGTTACAGCAGTGGAATCAACGTACCGGGCCTCTTTGCCAATGACTGGGTAACTGCGCATGCGCGGTGCGCTGCTAGCTAGATACGCCGAACAGTTATGTCTCATGCGCAATTTTTCGTTAATCGCAACATTTGCTTCCGACAAAAAGGTTAATCAAATCAACTTTAAAAAAATTTGAGCTATAAAGTAGACATTTAAGAGAGTTATGGCTGTTTATGAAGTTATAAAAGTAATTAGGACTGGCACACAGTGTGCAAAAAAAGAGTTTTTGAGGACAAAAATCGATCCAGCGACCAATTTTTAAGGTGAAAAAAAATGTAGTAATACTCGTCAGATTATGTACTATAACAATCCATTGCGATAATGTGATATTTGTTGGACACAACCTAAAAAAAAAATTACATTGGAGATAAATCGGTCGTGGAATGCTTGTAATTCTCATACGAAATAAAACAGGTGTATATTTTTACTTGATCTGATGCATTTTATATTATTATGTTTTTTACTTTGTAAATAGCAATAGTTTTATGTACGACATAACCCCGATTTCCTATGATCAAGTTTTTAAGTACAAAATTAAATCTTAAATAGAGTTATCAATTCATTGACTAAAAAAAAAAAAATCATGATCGTGAGATCATATACTGCTGTAATCGACTGCGACAATTTGAAATTTGTTGAACATTACCTCCAAGAAAATTGACATTGTTTATACATCGGTTGTCAAATACTCTTAATTCCCATGCAAAGTAAAAAGAGTGTATATGTTTGCTTATGAAGATGCTGTTCGTGGAAGGGTCGTTTTCGTTGCGAGCTAAATCCAGCTCAAGTTGAGAGCAGTAATCGGGAGAGAAAAAATAAGTGAAATAAACTCGAGAAATCCCGCCGAACAACTCGTGCTGACGTATACCTGATTGATCAAGCGTCATTGCCTTAGCCAGTTGCAGGGATGTGAATGTGAGAGGAGACGAAACCAAACAACAAAAACCCGCCCGCCTTAGCGAATCCAAGGCGTGGTTATTACACTGCACACACAGCACTTAGGAAGAGCCGATTCCGTTGCAAGCTTAGTCCAGCCCAAGTCGAGAGCAGTAATCGGGAGAAGAAAAATGAGTGATATAAACGAGTTACTATTATTTGCGCTGATATATTTACAATTGGATAGGTGTATGTACAGTAGCTTACTGAGTGAAGCGTTTACCTCAGCAGCGGTGCGCGGACTGACTTTCGTGCTACGCAGAGCACTATTCGTTAAAACCTCTTTCTAGAGGGCCAAGAAATTTAAAGTTACATTAGAGAGAGACAGCATGACCATTAAGAAAGATAAATGTTCATTATAGTGTATAAGCAATAGTATTGTTATGAATGTATAAAGCCCGGCATAATCTCCAAGGTATTGCGAATGTACAAGTAGATAAGCAACACATGAATCAGAGTGCAAATATAAACATTACACGACAGTTTCAACGACACAATTTAAATAGCGAAAGTCTCCGCCCGCCATACCAAACAATAAGGTTTAAACCCGAACAGATGCAATTTGTACTATCGTATCTTTTGTTGTTTCTAAGACGAGAATATCAATTTTAACAATCTAGGATTCACGTAAATTTTAAGTGAAACCTCAATGCAAAATTTTGCATGATCGTTAGCACAGGATTAATTCGTCCGCGTAAGGTCTACTTTGGAATCCTGGCAGAACATGCTTGGCAGATCATGCAGAAATGCCCGGGAATACAAATTCTGGGGAATCGTTAAAGTAAAATATCTTGAAAACATAAACAAACAAAGAATCTAACATTAAAGACAAAGACTACAAGCAAGAAGTTATATTTTATTCTCTAGCATGATTCTATACTAGATTATCCTGCAGGATTTGATTGAAAAATTGCATAAATAAGTCTGATAGGACCAGATATTCGTTGATCATTACGAAAATACTCTGGATAAATTCTTGTGAAAAGGTGATAAGTGATGTTCAATTAATAAATATTGTGTAAAAATATTATGTATTTAGCAACCGGTTTGTGGGAATTTAACCTTTTTCGAAGATTATGTTCAAGAAAATTCAAGTTTTCATCGTTGGTTATTGCTGTATATGATCTCACAAGTATCATTACATTTTTCTTTTAGTCAACGACTGAAAAACTCCCTTAAATATTTAATTTCGTTCCCAAAAACTTGGTATTCACGAAATTAGAGGTTATGTTGTACATTAAACTATTGTTTTGAACAAAGTAGAAAACATAATACTATGTAATGCATCAGCTGAAGTGAAAATATACACTTGTTTGAGTTTGTATGGGAGTTACCAGCATTTAACGACCGATTTATTGACAATATAATTTTTTTTGGAGGTTATGTTCAAGAAATTTCAAATTTTTGTAGTCAGTGAGCGCAATCTACTATCTTACAATTAGCATTTCTTATGACAAATTCTATATGGTCCGTCAGATAGAGTATCAAAAAATATTGAACAGATATCTTTTATTTTTTCAGATAAACAAGCACTAATTGAGATAGAGCTCGTTAAAGTTTAGATTAAAGGACGAGTGACGTCACTGCTCAAAAACCAGGTACTAGCCATGACGTCATAGATGCATTAGCAACTCTAAGGCATACTGAACTGTTATGATCAACTCGCTAGTGCATGCCCAATTGTTTGTAAATCATAATAAAAAAATTATGAAATACTTCTTAGGTCTTACACTTTCTCATAGTTATTTTCAGAACTTGATAAGTATTTTGGTTTTTTTGGAAAAAAATACTGAGTGTCACTCGTTGAAAATTATCATTGCTTCAATAAACAAAAGTCCGTTACGAAATCCTAAACATTTTTTTCACAGATTTGTTCCACATCCAGGTCTAGAAGAAATTTAGTCAAATTTCGTCGCACGGCTACGTGGCTGCGGCGTTTGACTGTTATTCATTCTGATTTTCATTATTATCATTTTTGAGACTAAAATTATTATTCCTGTGTCTAAAAAAACATATTTTAGGTAATGTACCTAATTTTTAAATTAGTAGTATTGATCAAAATATTTTTTCGGAACACTATCTAACGAATTTTTACTATACTGCGACGGAAGTAGGAACTTTTCTCCCGCTTCGCGGGAAAAAATTCCTCCTCCCGGCGCAGGATTGATGAAAAATCGTATACGCACCACGGGAGGGCACGTGTGATCTAGAGCATTCTTCATTTTCCCTTCCTTGGTGCGTAGTGTACTATTAACATAATATTGAAAAAATCATAAAAAAACAGGCTTATTAGTAATTCCAATGAACAGTTTGTCGTTTCTGCATACGTTTAATAAGCCTAAATTTTTTTGTCTGATTTATGGATAAATCATAAGACTTTTCTATACGATAACTATTAATTAGACCAAGAGAAGTGTCAAAAAATTACAAAAGATTGAGTTTTTATTTTTTTTTGTCCCTTCCATTGTTTTTAAAAATCTCAAAAAATTCTAAAAAGCTAATTTGAATGAACTACGTAACATCTGTTTTTTCCAGCTTTGCTGTTATCATTATTTTTACCATACGGTATTTTGAAATTTTCAATAATTTTTTGAGGTTACGTTTACCATCCGAAAAATCTGAAAAAAATTAAGTATATTTTAACTACTATACTATATTTTCAGTATTTTTTTGAATAGTTTTATATAAAACCTTACGATTTATTGCTCAAAAACGATAAAACACGAATTCTAACCTACAAAAAAATAGTTTTGAGGTCAGTGGGCTAGAAATTAAGAATAATCGGTTTTTCACTACACCCGACAAATTGTCAATAATTAAGTGGTGATACGTTTAAGAGAATTTTTCAGCATCTTGACCCTTTCTAAAAATGACCATGATAAAGACCCTGGTTAATTCTTTAATAATGATGATTTTACTAATATTCTATTCGTTTATGTATTAATTTTTAGCTCACATTCTGAATATGGTTATTTAACCTCAGATTAGTAATAATTATTTGCAATACCTTTGAAGTCATTTTATGAATGAGCTATATTCAAACGATTCCTAAACGAATTTTTGTGTCTATTTTGGTTGTCTATGTGTGTACGCATGTACATAATAAATAATACATTTTTACATTGTATATTCAGGCATTAGGATCAAAATTAACATGGAGACTAGAGTGCCACTAGTACTCGTATATACATGTACTACGCATTAGTCAGACATGCTTAATGTAAGTGGCAAGTTTTGGTAGCTTACCTTACAGACCCTAAGAGCATCCCTGTTATCTATAGGAGTTCCGAGACAATACCGTACGTTTGATCGAAAGCACGTAGGGGAATAAGAGATAAATACCTTACTCTACAGTTTTTTAGTCGAAATGATGTTATCTGAAAAAACTAGATAAAATAACTAGTGAATAATGTGATCAAATGATAGATAGTTATAATATAATCCGATGCGATAAAAATCGTAGCACAGTAGTAACCATACACACTACTTAGTGATCATGTTCAACATTAAAGATTCTCCATTGACTGGCTACTCAAAGTCGGATACTATGAAAAAGTTCATCGTGTCTGGTTTCTAAAATTTACAACAAATTTAAATGAAAATTTATCTTCTATAATAAAATTTATTAACTGCACTTTTAACTTATGCATATAAAAAGGACTGTAAAAAGGTGAGCTAAAGATTTTAGGTTAAACCTAATGTTACTATCGAAAATACCAGCTCAGGAACTAAAAAGTCAGATATTTATTCTTTTTTTTTTTACCTTATTTGCTTTTAATCTGAAGCAAGTAATGCAGCAAGAGTCTATGAAATGGCAATGTCTGCGCAGACGCGGCGCGGCACGGGCACGCCCGCGGTAGCGCTATACCATGTAGCGACGAAGTTATTCGCTTGTCATTTACTAACCGCTGTCTCTCACAACTTAAGGACATTGCCTAGTATCTTTCTCTCTTAGGCAGTTACCTTTATTACCGACGTTGATTGAAAACTTATTTACATTGTTAAACGCATTTAAAAATATCTGTGTATACAGTGCCGATGCATTAAAGTTTATTTATAAGTTTCGCCGACTTTTCAGCTCACTCTTATTCATTTTCTCTAAAATTTGACATTGCCAAGTGAACCTGAAACATACAACTTTGTCATTGTTTTCGTCATTTCTTAATAAAAAGCATTATAACACGGGTTCAAACTTTGAGGGTTCAATTATCTAATATTTCCGTTTACCATCAAAACATTATCCAAGTGTGTTATTTCTAACTGATTTTATTGGGTTTCGTAATCACTGTCCTATATAACCAACATTAAACTGCTCATACTTGTTCTCATATTTCTCTTTATTTAGTGTTATAAGGTACACCCAAAAAATGCGAGTGAGTTCAGAATACTCTAATCTATTATAATTTAAAGTTTTAACAGATTCTGTTATTATTTTTTTTAGCTAGGCAATGTCCTTCAAAATTTGGTAGTAATATTATTTAAGATCTATATACTTGATTTATATAAGTTGAAGGAATTAAAAAAATGTATTATTCGAGGAAAACTATCTTGGCATACCGAAAAATTAAGTAAACCTTGGAAAAGTATGTAACCAAGAAAACAAAGTGAGGGTTTGTGCTCAAGAGAAATTATTTGATCTGCTTAGAATTTAAGAAAGGCTTGAGCAAGATGATTAATGTCGATGTTGAACAAAGCAATTCAAGTTCATATATCACGAAGTAATGTTCAATTCGACTGTACTTGAGAAATACTCAACGAATCAGGCCCAAAAAATTCACAGACATTCCTTAAACTATCTAATTCCTTACAGTTTCTGTCAAAAACTGCTAAGTTATGTGGTTTTCCAGAAAAAAATTTCAACCTCTACATCAAAACATCTATTCAAAAAAGTGTGTAACGAATTTCCGGAAAACTGGAATTTATTAATACTTTATAATGCATTTATCTTTTAAAAATGAGTACAAAATTTTAGATTAAAATATTGAGAAGAAACAATTTAAGAAGCAATTAAGTAAGAAAACTCTGTGGCCAGCTGCGCTGCAAAGCGTATTTCTAGCTGATTTTTTTTTTTACAATATGGTTTATAACTCGAAAAAATGATCGGTTACCTTAGAAGCCCGGAAGTGTCCATCTGTTCAGAATTGCACAGTTTTTATTGCTGTGTATCGCATGTTACGTGCGACATTAATGTACTATTCATCTTTAACAAAAAACATAAGAAAATAATTCTTCCCGTGACATTTAACCCAAAAGACTTTAACTGTAATTATAAAGTTCACAGAGTACACTCAGTCCTTTGATGGCTACAATATTTATGAATTATTTAGGAAATAAAATTATGAATTAACGTTGAAACAATGATCTAATTTGTTAGCATAGATACATAAATGCATATTTTTTATTTTTGGAAGTTGACAAAGACCATCAAATCTTTTTTCAATTTTATAGATAACCTTCATAGCAATATTGAATATGCTATAAAAAAAAAATTACAGTTTGAAATTTTTGGACATCACAATTACTAGAATAACTAACACACAAGATTTTAGTAATTTGCATGAACCAACACACACTGATATTGTGATACACAATAAATCTGTATATTTATATTGACATAAGATGTCAGCATTTTATACCAGTGTATATTATTACTAGCCGTTTTTTTTGTCCAATATAAATTATACAAAAAAATCAAACATTTTTAAACAAAATGCTGATATTAACGGTTATGACCCAAAAATAATAGATTTATACATTATTTGTCAAAGTCAGATACAAAATAGCAATGAAATTTTTTGTTCTGCAGCCACGAAGAAAGACTAATTTTTATGAAGCCATTAGATATAACTAACATTTCATGGAATAGATAACTGTTCAAATGAAAAAAAAGGTCACAATTACTTATTTAAAATAATGAAAGTGAATATTTTTGACAACAGTGAGGGAAAAAAATCGACTATGCATGGTTAAAATGTGGCTTGTGTAAGAAATGCAAATTATACGACACACTGAAAATCTTTTAAAAAACGTTTAGTTGAACAGAAAAAAACATTCTTCCATCGAACTAGTCAATCACATTATTCATCTCATTTATCAGTACGTAACAGTGTAATAATGAAGATTTTTTAAATTTACATAATGCAATTCAAGGAATACTACTTGATTTATTAGAAATGATTGAAATAAATAATCAAAGTAATACGAATAGTTTACTAAATCGTCAGTGAATAATTTAAAGATGTATATGTATTTAATTTAGAGCTCGTCGAAGCTTGCCGGGACTGAGACTGAGAGAGACACAAAATAACTGTGTAGGAGACTATAAGAAGGAACACTATGCGTAATATCACCTACATGAATTAAACACCTCGCCAGCAATGAAATCGATGATAAAATTTAACTTAACAACACCTTTGATAATAATATCATTAAGAACAAAATATGATAAACTTGACGAACTAGTAAATCGTTACCTTATTGGTTCCGGGTTTAAATAAATGAACAAAATCATACAACGCAAATAGGCTATCGTGTTGCGTTGAAATTTATGACACTTTTACAGTTCAAAGTTGAAAATATACAATCAACCTAACTATAATGTTGCTATTTGGCAAGAAGCTCAAGAACGACAACGCTAAACTTGTAGGGTAGACGACGCAATAGGTAGCGGACTGACTAAAGTGTCGTCCGCTAACGATGCTTGCCACTCTCAGTGAGCGTACTGCAATTCTATTGAACAACAATAATACTTATGTCAATAATACTTATTATACAATGTTACTTATGGAGTAACGCGTATACATGTGTGGGTGTAATTTTAAAATTACACACACACATACGTCTGATTAAAAGAATAGTATTAATGTTTGTTCATTAATTTGACTGTTAGACTAATATAAATATTTGTCGTATTGCAATTCTATTTGCTGTAATAGCAGGAAAAAAAAATTAAATTTATTATTTGTACGCACCTTAAGGAGGATGTGATAAACTAATGACATACTGAATTTTAAGTTGTTCAACATTTTTTAGTATAACACAAAGAAAATTTTCCTGTTCCCTCGGAGTGGATTGACGTTTTAATTTTAATAGGTAAAAATGAGAAGCCACTGCTTCTTGACGAAAATAAAAACTATGCAAAAGAAAAACATATATATCAGCCTACATTATATAGTTAATTCGTGTGGGTTGTAAGTAATAGCCCCCCCCCCCCCCCCCCACATGTTTATTCATATGATCAAAGTAACGTAAAAATAAGGTAAAAATATGCTGATTCTAATGATTTTCTATAGAAAATCTGAACCCCCCCGCCCCCCCCCCCCATTACGCTTTTCATTTTACTCCCCCCCCCCACAATCCCTCCACAGCCCCCCACATACCCCCCATATTATAATGTAAAAATATGTTGTTTTTCCGTTGAATAATATTGTTTCGCCCCCCCCCCCCCCCCAATGTCCCCATTTTTACCAAGCCTCCAACCCACGTCGCCCCATGCCTCTCCAAGCCCCCGAATTTCATTAGGTATCCCTTAATTACCAAATGATCCGCAAGGACTTAGAATTAATCTAAGTCCTATATATTTAGCTCCTCCCTCCCCCTGTCACCCACATTTTAACCATAGCCAAAGATGGCCGACTTCATCCAAAAAACACATTCTAGCCGAAATCTTCCGAAAACAGACGAATTATTCCGATCACAGACAAATCATTTCACCAAAGCCCTCTAACATCGTTGAATATTGCCCAAAACAACCGATTGCAGCGAAAGCCGCTCCTTCACAGCTCCTTGGGATTTTCTGTTTTGCCCGCACGTCTTAATTGGCAAATAGACAGAGACACAACAATAAAACGTGACCATTAGTAATACAACTGATGAAACAGATAACGGAACACCTGCTCGCTTGAGCTCAATACGAAATGAAAATAAAATATAACTTAAACACCTACAACCAAATAACCAAATAGACTCGCCCGCTAACGCTGTATATTAATAGATCATTTATTTACTATGAGTGTATGCAGAGAAGTATATTAAGTTTCGGGATAAAGTACATGGGATTATACCCTACATCATACCCTAATAACACCCAATTACAGGAATTGCGCAGAGGAACCACATGATGCAAATAAAACCAGTTGTGTGCAAACCTTGATTGCGCTGTAGTCCATCTATATCTGAGCAGTGATAGACTAAGATCTCCCAATCGGAAACCATGTATTTTTTCATACAAAATATGATTAGCAATACATTTTCGTGTATTATACATACTATATGGTTGTATTATACTTTTGATCATAATGTAAATTGACGAGGTTTGCTGGATAGCATATGCTTTTTACAAGGAAGAAAACCAATTAGATTATGAGGCAATGAAGCTCCAAATTTGTCAAAGAGAAACTATGTGTTTTAATACAATATTTTACTACGTCAAAAATAACCAACATTGCTGTACTAAGGCAGAAAATAAAAAACGCGAACGTCTTTGATACAGCTGATGAAACAGATATTCACCCAAAACTCGGACACTTTAGCTCAGTACGTAATTTAAATAAAATAAAACGTATCGGGATCACATACATAGGATAATTATACATTATTACAGAAATCGGACATGGTGGAAAGAAAAACAAGGAATGTGCAGACCATGATCACGTTCTAGTCTAGCAAACTATGACTAAATTGTAATTGGCTAAGGATTTCCAAGCAGGGACAATGTTATTTTCATAAAAAATTTGATAAGCTACTATTCTTCCGTGTATTATACTTACTACATAGGTGTATAATAATTTCGATCATGATGTCAACAGACAACTTTTGTTGGATATCACATGCTTTTGACAACGGAGAAAAACCAATTAGATATTATGGCAAGTAAACTCTATATTTGTCCAACAGAAAATATGTGTTTTAATACAATCTTTTACTACTACGTTTAAAAATAACGAACTTTGTGTTACTACGGCGGAAAACTAAAAATGTGACCAACAGTAATACTGCAGATTAAACAGATACTGGATAGGAGACACGTACACTTCAGCCCAATACTTAATTCAAATAAATTAAAACCCACGCACCTAAAACTGAATCACCAAATTAACTGGCCCGATTACAATGTTTATTAATAAATAATGTATCCACTAATCCAAATTCGAAATAATTTCAAAGAAACGTAGGTAGGAAAAATTTTTGAAAAAATCTTGGACACCCATGTATCAAGATATACTTTTAAGGCACACAATATATGTAAATATGGCTGTTTCCGCCCCTAGATACGTTGATCTAGCTGATTTCACCGAAATTTGTTCGGTAATGATCTCAGCTCAAATTTTGAAATAATAAGACACAATGGAAATCGAATAATTCATCTATAGAACCTCATATTTATAAAACAATGATAGAAAAAGATTATATGTCTAAGACTGTGGTGAACGAAATTTTGAAAAAAGTGTAAAAATTGAGGAAATAATTATTTATTTATCCAAAATTTAACAAGTTAATAAAATGAAAGAAATATTAATTAATATATAGAAAACCTGCAACTTAAATCTATTTATAAAGTATTGAAAAACTCATTAAATTAATTGTTTGATAGTTTATAATTGTAAATCAACAAATATTTAAAAAAATTTCAATATGAACAATAATTCAATACAAAAATTAAAACCGAGTTACAAACTGAAATATACGAGGTATTGATGTGTAGCTTACTCAGAGAGGTAGCTTGCAGTTAAGTTGACGCGGTACACGGCTCGATTGTACAAGATCGCGAGTTTAAATTCTGTGAAATGAATTT
The DNA here is from genome assembly GCA_030522625.1 of Copidosoma aretas. Taxonomy (NCBI): domain Eukaryota; kingdom Metazoa; phylum Arthropoda; class Insecta; order Hymenoptera; family Encyrtidae; genus Copidosoma; species Copidosoma aretas. The sequence continues at coordinate 13,280 of JAPYYV010012881.1, forward strand.
TTTTTTTTTAATTCAAAATTCACTTGCGTTACGTATTTTTAAAAGTAGAAATATTTAAAATTATTGATCTACTTCTCTGCATAACGCATATACATTAGTATAAATTTGATTGAATTTTTTTTATACATGGAAGGATGCTATCAATGGTTATCTTATATAATCTTAGAGTTATCATGAAAAATCTAGGGTTTGGCACGCGGAACGCGCAGAGGGGCGAAGCCCTACTAGTATATATATGTAAACAAATAGCGTGAACAGTACTACTTCTGAATCTGAAATTTGGGAGTACCTACAAAGACGTAAAAGGGCTAAAATAGTAGCTTAAGTCTTAAGCTTTTAGATCCTACTTGGTACATTAAGAAATTCAAGAATGCAGATCCAATATAGCAGCTCTAATTAGGAATAATGAAGTATTATGGATAATACAAGAGAATAAAAACTCTAATCGAAGTATATCAACTTGATACTACTTATTGCATAAGCACTTCAACTCCCGAGACTGTTGAGCAAACCAAACGATTACTTAAAAACCTAACATAACCTTAAAAATCCCCACAACTCCGTAACGCAAGCCTTTTAAACCACAAACTTTAGAAATCAAAATAATTGAACATGATCGTATTTTAAACATGTGTTTCTCAACTTTACAGACTACTTAACAAACTTAACGACTACTAGGAAACCTAACATAACCTCAAAAATCACCACAACTATTTAACGCAAGCCTTTTCAACCAAAAGTTTTAAGAATCGAAATCATTGAACTTGATACTATTTTATGCATGTGTTTTTTCACTTTACAGACTACTAAACGAACCCAACGACTACTAGGACACCTAACATAACCTTAAAAATCCCCACAACCCCGAATCCAAGCCTTTTGAACCGGAAGTGTTACGATTAAAAATCTTTACCTTTACACCTTCAACTCTGCACCTTTCTCTCTCTGTTTTTTTCTTTATTCTTTTATATTTCACGGATAATAAAGTTGTCAATAACCATATAATTTTTCTGTATTCCCTGATTGACAAAGTCTTCCTTTCCTTCGCAAAATCATCGTTGCTCTTTATATAAGTCCTATCGTTTTCCCATCCTCTACTATTTCATATACTACTGTTTGGGATGATAGTAATAATCTCTTCGCTCCGAGGGTTGGAATAAAACTTACAATCCACTTTAACCTTTGAGAATATTTATTATCAACCTAAATGCTGGATTTACCAAACTATGTATGTACAGACAAAAAGTGACTCGACTTGGCGATTAGCCAGTGAAATAGTGCACGCTAAGGTGCAATGCACTCGACGACCAGGGAAGAACTGCCGAACCGCCGCAACGCTCGTGCCAGAGAGAAAATGAAGCGCACTTTATAAAATGCTTCCATTGGACGTGAAAGAGCGGTGTGTCGTCTGTTAATAGGCGTGTAACAATAACTTTACTACCAATCAGGTCGAACACATGAAACAAACTATACGCGCGCTCTTTAATTTGTTTAAACTTGATTAAACGGTATCAGTTCTAATCAACTACTTTAATTTCTTTGCCCTATTTTGTAGAATTTTATTGATCATTTTCCTTAATTTTTCCATTAAGCATAAATAAGGCCACCTGCTCTTGTCCATTTTTATTATGTACAAAAAGTAATTTTCTTTACTTTTTCTTATGCCTATTTCTAGGGTAATCCTTTCGGTCTCCGTTTCTCATATATATCTTGGCGTTTGCATTTAAACCCAACATATTTGTTAATCTGCCTTCTACTTTTTCTCCTTATTCTTTACTTTTCCATTCCTAAATCCATGCTTACCCTTCCTGCCTCCAATTCCCAGATAAATCCTTTTGTCATTGCATTTGACCCTAACTTTATATTTTAAATCCGATTTCTATTTTTTCTACATATTATTTTCTGTATTATACGCAAGTATCTGCGACGTATGTGCAATATAATTTTATCATTTAAAATAGGAAAAATAATCTTTGATTCAAACATTTTACTATAGCTCTTTTGCTTAAGCCAAAAACTGCCTTGACTGCCCTTTGCACCCTACTTGTCGTTTTTCCTCCGTGCCACGAAAAGCTATTTTTGTTAAGACCCACACTCTTTGGTCCATGTATTTGTTAAAAACTTCCAATGCCGCCAATTCAAGTTCAAACAGATCTGTTTCCATCTCTTCTTCATTCCTAAAAATTAGGATTTTTTTTTTATACGTTTATTTCCAGTATATTTTATGTACTATATTTATCCAAGTATTTCTGCATTTTGTAGTGGTAGTCAATAATACAAGTCAATTGTTTTTGGTAATTAACTACACGCAACGTTTCGGTGGCTGTTTGCCACCTTCATCAGGCGTCTGAA
>JAPYYV010012882.1:0-10100 GCA_030522625.1 Copidosoma aretas
GTGTATTTGTCGGACCCACATGTTTTTATACTGTCGTCTGTTGACTTACTGGCAGGTTTGTTTGCAGAATACAGCCTCCGTGATACCAGCGTGTGCAGCTGGAACTTTTCCATCGATTAGTCCCTTCAATTTACAAATCTTTTGAAATATATGATTTACTTGACAATACTGCTGCTTAGTGTCGACGATCGACAATGCCGTATTAAGGCTATACACAGTGTAGCTGTACTCTCTCAATGTGAGACAGATGATCGCCCAGCGCTTGGTGCTCTCTCGATGCGGGGGCTCACACTGCCCGAATCGGGAGAGCAGACACACCAAACGCTGGGGGCGCTACTCGTACTAGTGTGTCTACGTGTGTGTGTGTCCTTTGGCATGTATATGAGTGTGTCCACTCCCTTTACTAGAAGCATCAATGTCGGATAATGTTTCGTTGCCACACATCTAAAGCAGCTTCGCTTCTGTCGGGGGTCCCGAGACCCCTCACGCGGTTTTTTTTTCATAAAACAATTATTTATTACTTTATTTCTGAAATTAAAAAAGTTTGTCGATTGCTTGGACTAGAATTGCTTAGATATTGCTTTCCAAAAGAATGACAAGTCATAGATCTTTTCGTTTTCAATCATATTTGTATAATATAGAAAGTGCATTTTTAGAATTAGAATATGATAAAATAAAATACAAAGAGTAGGGGTAATCATTTGGAATGAAGCATCCACGATTCCGAAGAGACATTAGAAATAGTTTATAGAACATTTAAAGGCCTTTGTGATACAAAAATTTATTTTGGAGATTAACTCATTATTTTGGTAGGTTATTTCCACCAAATACTTGATGTCGTTAAAATTAGTAATAGAAGTATAATCAAAACAGAATCACGCAAGTGTTTATTTCAAAAGTCATTTTAAAAATTTAAAATGTAAGTATAAATATACGTTTAACTGATACTGATTTCTCAAAATTGTTACATAATATAGATTAAGAAAAATTAGAAAATTCATCATATCTGAAACGAGTTCCTTTTTCTTATTTTTGCTCGAAAGCCAGCTATTGATTTACTCTTCCAGCAATTAGAGTAGCTAATATTTTGTACTCTTTATACAATAACGCAACTCCCGTGTAGTTTTCAACATCCTCTTACTCCTCTCTGCCTGATGATTAGGATAAGTTCTTGCTATTTTATACCCTTTAATAAGTTGTGTTTCTGACCATAACATATCAAGGTTAATTCAATTATTTAAATCATAGGAAGATTTTTGAAACATTTCCCCACAGATCTTTTGTCTGCGACTTTTCTGCTTTTTCCCCCTGGGAATTTCTAAAATTTAATGATCTATATATTCTTGTCAAACTCTTACCAAACTTTGCTATTGACTCCTCTACTCCTTTGTTTTGTTATTCGTATAATATGCCTCATTTTTGTCTCCAAACAAATTATGAAAAGGATTGTCTTATGGCACTTTATTTATTTACATCTATTTTTTTTATACGATTTTTCAATCGCTTTCGAAAACTAACTTGAATTTTTATTTTCCGACACTTTACTTAGCTTTTTATCGGCTTTTTAATTTTTATATCTCTGATAATTTCTTTTAACCTTTTTTTTATTCTTATATTTAATTTTTGTACTTGCTTTCTTTTATTTTTCGACCAGTCGTTGAGTTTACCTGTACTCTTCCTTATTTTCTGAATTACTTCCAAATTCTGTTTAATAATTATTTCCAAATTCTGTTTATAAATAGTTCGCATTTATCTCTTTCAACAAAAAAAAGAACTAAGCAGACCAAGAACTTTATACTTGCAAATAGTTTAGTATAAATTGATAAAATGATTTATGATGATATCATTGAGTTTTAACTATCACAAATAAATATTACTATGCATTATTTTTATGTATTAAGTGCATCTGTTTGCCTCCTAGGTGGTGTGAAAAAATAGATAAGAAAATTAAATCATATAAATACGGATTTCAACATTTTTGAATTATAATGTTTTAAGTAAATTTCTTTTTACTTAAGTAATTTTTAAAATTGATGAAAAAATCGGATTATGTAAATATGTATCAAAAAATTTTTTGAACACAATGTTTTTAGTTAATTTATTATTTAAATAATTTGATGTATTAGGAAGTAAAGTATATCAATTTCCATGAACACATGTAATAAAAATATGTGCAAATTAAAAGTTCAGGTATGATTGCATCATATACAAAATTTAATAATTTAGGAATCGGATAGAAGAAGTTTCATTAATTTTTACAATAATTGTATAGAACATACGAAGAATATAAGGGAGTTGGCGGTCGGCCATCGGGGGGCTAACAAGATCCTTCGGGGGGATGGTACGGGGGATGTGGAGGGGCGTTGGCGGGTTATGTGGCATGCCCCACACTAATAACTGTATGATATAGATAGATATTACTTTTTAAACATATAATTCTACCTTTTCGACACTGATTCATCTGGCAATACGACACAATTGTCACTCGATAGAGGTGGTACTTGGTACGACCTGTCTTATCTGACACCGTGGCGTCGGTCATAGACCACGGAGACGAGGATAGCGCTTTTTGTTCTCCCGGTGGTCCTAGATCGTCGGGTCCGTCTTCTGATTAAGCACTGAAGTACCAGGCGAAGTCTAGGAGGTCCCTTCATTTGCTGTGTAGTTGTATGCAGTGGTTTTTGACTCTCAACCTTGTTTACGTGTTGCAGTCTTACATATTGCATGTCTGTATAAGTCAATGAATCTTTTGGATGTTCTATAATCAATAAATATACCTTTTAAGTTCTTGGAAAGGTTTATAATTGAAAAAGGAGATATTATGTATTATTTTTATTATCATCAATATATAGCATTGACAGTGCTGCCATAATCATCTTATTATCATCCTTTTATAGCGCTATCAGCACTAAATTGTCTTCATCTAAGTATTCCATGTTCATAGGTCTAACCCTTGAGGTCCGTTCCTAACAACATACAAAGGAATTTTTAATATATTTGCTAATGAATTGGAATTAGAAATCTTCGATTTGCGGTTGGATAGACGGTTTTACTGATTATAAAAAGATAACAGATTAAACTGCTGGATATAGATATGTTTCCGTTCTCGTCTGTAGAAAAATCTTAAATTTTTCATGTTTTCCGGCAGAATCTGTATATTTTTTTTTGTTCAAATCTTTGTGTACATACATGTGTATATGTATACATGTGTGTATGTTGGTGTGTGTGTGTGTGTGTGTGTGCGTGTGTACGTTATACTCTACATCCGTGGAAAACACATATTACACGCATACTTACATACGCCAATAAATATAGTACTCAGACCACTTGTGTACGTACATATATAACATTATACAGAAATATAGAGATGCGAAAATTTTACTATATCAATTTGTCAAACAAATTAATCTCTACTGTAAAAACTTTCGATGCTTAGAGATTGGTCCAGAAATAATTTTTTATGATTTAGCAGCTAATAAACTGTCAAATTTTGAGGCTATGTGCCAAGACCCTGTAAAAATTGCAAAAAAAAACATTTTTTTCTAATTTTGTGCATGCTCTGGTCTAAAAATGCTAAAAATAATACCACTATTTGATAAAACGGATAAAAGTACACAAAAAGTCGTCATTTTAATTCTAGCAAAATATGACTCTTATAACAAAAAAAATCATTCAAAACATAATTTTTTCCTGACTTTAAGTTTTGTCTAAAAGATCTTTAAAAAAAAACTTTTCTTTTTTACATATAAAATAACGGTCAGAAATTGTTGCAAATTTTTTAAGGCTAGCGGTAAAAGACAAAAAATTGTAATCGAAAAATTACGTTCTTACGATAGCAGCACCCTATTACCTTCTAGAGAGCTGAAAATTTGGCTGAAGGAATATTATTATGTGACCTGTTGGAGAACTTATGAAAAAAAAATATCTAGAGTGGGGCTATTTTGACCATCTTATCCCACTATAGCCTTTGTTTGGAATCACGACCATAGCCACAGAAAGTATTAATTACTTCTTGGCGATGACCTGTAAAGCCGAGGTCTAGATTTCATATAGATTTTTCGGGTCTTTTGTATGATAACATGTTTTTAGTTACTATTGACGCTCACTTAGAGCGGCCAGACATAATCAACATTAAAAAGAATACTCATCAAGTAAATTAATTTTTGTTTTTAAAAGCCTTTTCAGTCGCTTTGTTTAACCAAATTATATTGTTAGTGATAATGGTCCACAATTTAAAAGTATAGAATTTCGCGTATTTTTAAAAAGAAACAGCGTGAAGCAATCTTTTTCACCACCTTACTACCCCACGACTAACGTCGCAGCCGAGAACGTTGTTAAGACTTTCAAAGACAAAGTGATAAAAATTTTACGGGATAATAAGTCCGTTGATAAAGCCATAAATTTATGTTTATTTGACCATAAATCAACTGAGCACTGTACAACAGGAAAATTACCTGCATATCTGACGTACAAAAAAGAACTTTGTAATAGGTTTGATTTGCTATAACTGAACTTGCAAGCAGCAATAAAGAAAAAACAAATTTCCCAGGAGTTGAACAAAAGTTGTAAGCGCAAATATTTATTTAGTAGAAAGGAAATGATTATGCCGTGTGTGAGGCAAATCTTACAACTTTAAGCATATATTAACACTTTTACCTTATTTAATTTCATTTGCATATGGCTGAACGAGCCTGAGACGATATTTGAGTAAGAAACAGAAAAATAATTTATATATACATGTATAAAACCATACATAAATGTATACATGCATACCACAGTGTATACAAGCATACAGACTCACAATTATACGTTCATATAATACATCTATACAATTTGGATTTTTACAGGTTCATGCACTCACCCGTACGTACTTACATACATAGATACATACATACACACATACATACATACATACATACATGCATATATACATACATACATACATCAATACATACATACACACATACATACACACATACATACCTACATACGTACGTATATACAAACAAACATTCATTGATACAAATCAGACATGCAATAATACCTGCATGTAAACATACATACATACATAGAAAAGTGCATAAATATGTACATACTTACGATAGTACTTAACAGGATACATTTATTCATACAAATTAGACATACAGAGATACATGCATGCTTGTATGCATACATACATGCAAACATGCATAAATCTATACGCGCATACATACAGAGGTACATACAAATGTGCCTATATACGTACGTACTTTAAGGAGGCTCCTACGCCAAGGCCGTAGGTATTTGAGCGCCTATCACAAAGTTACGTTTAATTTGCCAGTACTCAAAAAATACTAATCGAATACGTCCAAAAAAATGATAAACCTTCCTCAGAGTATTTTTTTTCTCATAGTTTTTGCCAAAAGTCGTTAATTTTAATGGCGTGCCCGAAAAAAATTCCAACCTTAAAAACACAACCTTGATCAATAAAATAGGATTACAAATTTACGAAAATCAAAGATTTTTTAATAGTCTACTGTGTATAACCTCTTAAAAAATCTAAGTAAAAAATTTCAGATCAAAATGTTAAAATGGAAAAATTCAAGAAGCAATTGAGTGAGTCAGTACTGAGCTGCGCTATGCTTCACCACGTGTTTTGGGTTGTTTTTGTTTACAATATCGTTTATCACTTGAGAAAATGGCCGATTACCGTGGTACCCTGAAGTGCTAATCTCTTTAGAATTGTATGAGGTTCAACGCTATTTGTCACTTATCACGAAGAAACTGCTTTAACTCATTATTTCTAATGAACAATGTCAGAAAATAATGCTTTGTTAGCGTGTTATGTCGCGTTAGCAGAAAATTTCACGTTGTTCATTAAAAATAAGAAGTTTTGGCACTTTCTCCATGACAAGTGGCATAGAACGTTGAAGCTTATGAAATTCTGAGCGGATAAGCACTTTAGGGCACCAAGGTAATCGGCCATTTTGTTAAGTAATGACCGATTTTGTAAACAAAAATAAACCAAACACGTGCTTAAGCGCAACGCGCCTCAGTACTCATTCACTAAAAGGCTTTTTAAATTTTTTCCTTTCAACAATCCGATTTGAAATTTTTTACTTACATTCTTGAAGGGTTATTACACAAGAGATTATTAAACAATCTTTGATCATCAAAAATTTGTCACACAATTTTATCGATCGAAGTTGTGGTTTCTAGGTTGGAATTTTTTTCGGGCAGGCCATCCTAATTTACGACTTTTGGCAAAAGTTATGAGATACTAGATACTCTAAGAAACGTTAATAAATTTATTGGGCCTAATTTGCTTAATATTCTTTGAGTAATAGCAAGTTGAACGTAACTTCATGAAAAAAATTGGTATATACCCCGTACATATATCTATATATGCATACATATAGACATACGTATGTACATACATACATACATGTGAACATACGTACATAGATACATACATACATACATCCATCAATACAGACATGCAAGTATATCTAAATCCACTAATTTATTAATTCATAGATCCATGCATACATGCATATATGCATACATAAATACATACATACACATATAAATACGTACATACACATATACGTGCACACATACATGCATACATGCTTGCATACATACACATATTTATACATAGATATACACTTATTTAGGTACGTATGCATGTATACATTCATACAAACATTCATGAATACGTACATATACACATTCACATCTGATTATAATCGATCTTGAGGAATATATTAGGGTCTGCGGGGATAACATGTAAAATGGAAGACATTAAATTAATTTGTTGAATTTTTTTTCAATCCTCGGTATCTGAAAAATTTGACAACAAAATTTTAGGATGAAAATCGCACGATTTTTAACATTAGCTATATTATTGTCAGTTTAAGTGGAACTTGTTATAACTTTCAATAAATATTTTTAATAAGGCATTCATAATATGAGCTATGTATTAAGTGTGAGCCTCCTTAAGCACTCGAGATTTTTCTTCAAAGTGATATAAAAATAGTATATTATGTGGCTCGCTTAGAAACGAATAACCATTTTGATCTTCAGATTAGAACAAACATTTTCCATGATAAGTTCGAAAATTTGATTGCTGTTATATTGTACTCAAAATACCGTTAACAAGTGATCTTTTCAATCTTGGGTAACACTTAGAAATTTAGCTATAATTGTTATTAGATCACAGGCATGGAGCTATGGACTAAATTTTCTGATTCTACGATTCAGAATAAACAAGTTGTTATGGTTTTTGAACTATTCCAGAGATAGCATTTTTTATAATAAAGCCGAATAAGTAGTAGCAGTACCGAGTAATACTTGACAAGTCGTTTATATTATACTCTTAGATCATCATATTCGCCTTATTTTGATGGTTTTCGCTTAAAAACTATGGTAAAATATTTGTTTTATTATTCTGAATATTCTTTCAAGCATTAAAATTAAGTAAAACCATGGAAACTATACCGATATATATGCACATATATATATAACTTAAATATAGCCTTGCTTTCTACGTGCTGGCATGGCAACCTACCATGCTCAGATACGTTATACTGCTGCTGTCTGCTTTTTTTCATGTATACAGATATACTTTTTATGATAAACTCTTACTAGCTAGAGTCTCTTCTCCCTGGCGCCATCGGAGCCGAGCTTGCTAGGACGCTATCTCCATAACTTACAACTATTAGTCGTATTCAGGCCGGTCTTTTCAACTTCTTATTTACTGGTAATCCGTAAAGAATTACATCATTGATAACTAATATTATGAATAGGAAATTTATTAAGAAATAATTATTTTACAATAACTTAAGTTTTTACTAAAACTTGAATCATAATTTAAATTTTCTTTTTAACTATTAATTTCTTCAAATTATATACATTATCTTTATTTTGTAATTACATATCTATTTGACAGGTAATCAAGGTACAATATGGCATCCTTAACGTTAAATTAAATAAAATTTTGATGATAAATAGTGTTCATATTGAAGAAGCCAAGTTTTAATGTTTATCAGAATTTTAAGTATATCTGATGGGTTGTGTAATGGCACAAGATTAAAATTTGAAAATTATTTAAATACAACATCGAAGCAGAAATTATTGCAGGTACAAATGAAGGAAATAAAGGATTTATTTTCCGAATTACTCTAAATACTGGAAATTCTTCGCCATTACCTTTTATTTTCTATAAGAAAAATTTTACATTTGTACCAGCGTTTGCAATGACAATGAATAAATCACAAGGACCAAGTTTGATAAGGTTTAACTGTACCTTGAGAAGAAATTATTTTCTCATGGTCAATTGTACGTTTTCCTTTTAAGCATTAAAAATAAAAAATAAGATGAAAAAATACATACAAAATGAGCCAAACAGTAAGTTCAAGCTAAAAAATATTGTTTGGAGAGAAATATTTGATGAATAATTTAAAAAAAAATTATATTAATGTTTTGAAAACATTAACCGCAATGTTTTAGGTCCAAAAGATAAATTTAAGTTCACTAAATAAAATTTTTTTTGGTGGTTCTTGGAGCCACATTATTATAAAAATATCCATTATTTCAACGGATGTTATTTACATTGTCTGTAATTTTTTTTTTTTTTTCATTAACCTGCTATATGTCCGGCTCCTATGTAAGGGCACTACTCTGGGCACTGAGCAGTTCGGAAAGGGAAGCGATGAGGGATGGGAGGCCTCCCCATGACAATAAGGGGGTAGGGGGATAAATAGGCAATTTTTCTGCGAGAAGGTCTCCCGCGAGCCGACCCACAGCCTAGCCGACCGAGCCACCACGCGCTCTATTGTCTGTATATAATTGTTCTATCTCTATATTATAATACTATACTATGATAGTTTTGCGATGGCTTCCAGAATTTTGTTGTATACAAACCCAATGAGCCATGTTAGTATCTCAAAAGTAAAATAAATTGAGAATGTATAATCGTAGTGTAGCATCATTGTACTATTCTTCATCCCATTCTACTATCAATGGTAATTAAATCTACTAGTTTAATAAAAGGGCGGTAGAGAGGCGGCAAAGGCGCATCCAGGGGCGGCCAGGGGCGGACAGAGGTGGCCAGGGAAGGCCAGGAGGGATGGGGTAATCAGTTACCATGGAACTCCTTACATCTATATAATATAAAAAGATATATCTATACATAAACGTACGTATATGTAATATACTAGTAATGCTGCGTGGCCTTACAGCGTCTGTATAAATAATAGAGCAGGTAGTAATGGACGTGATTAAATAATACAGTCTCACAAGTTAATTTATATTTTCTTTTCAAACATTTCATATTTTTACTCCTACTTATGAGATTACTTTTGAGTTTGTTTAGCACCAAAAGTTCTAGTTTGAAATCGAGACGATTCCCCATCGGTCAGTCTGGCAAGATTAAGACTTTACGTATACGCAGCCTTAGACCGCGGTCACGTGGAGCGCGTAACGTCTAACGTGTAACCCTTGAGCCCGTAAGAGCAAAAGAGAGGTCAAATACGTAAACCACTCAACCGAGCTTAAGGTAGTTGTTTCTAAATATCTAGGTATACATAAGGAAAGTTATATCCTTTAATAAAATTGCATTTAATAATATCCTATAAATGTGTGATACTAGTAGATGTACAAGGTACATAGTAGAGTTTTTTTCGAAATTTTTTCCTTATTTATTGATGAAGCTATCGCGCAAATAATAAAAATTATCAGTTTTTGTACCTCTTCTCTAGTATTTCTATTATTTGACATTTTTCGGAACATTATCTCATTGTATATTGAACGATTCTTTTGTCCGTAAATAAAAGTAGAGATCTTTACCACCTTGTTGTAAAATGGGCAAAAGATGAGTGTAATACGATGTTCACTTAAAAGCCAAATAAATGTTTCACTATTATATTTAAATTACGTCCCATAAAAAAAGCCCTTTGAAAGGGTTAAACTTTTAAAGGTCGTAGCTTTTTTTTGTAAGTTTATCAAAAAAAGGATCAAGTTACATATACATACGAGGGTGGTCCGATAAGTAATTAGCCTACAAAAGAAAAACGATAAATTTTGTAAAAATTTCTTTTTATTTTTCAACATAATCTCCA
>JAPYYV010012883.1:0-10099 GCA_030522625.1 Copidosoma aretas
GAGGGGACAGCGGACGCGTAAACGGGGCGATAACGAGCCGTCTCCTCTCGCGAGCTTCGAGCTCGCGGACTGCACTCGGAGCGTGCGTTAACGAGGGGGCCCAGCGCACTGTACATATCTCGTAGCGGGGGGACCAGAGCCATTGTCGGGCCATTTACACCGGCCCCCCTCGTTGCACATATAATACATGCGTATACGTATAGCTCGTCCCCTCCTCCTCCTCCTCCTCCTGCCAACCGCTCGGTCTTCCTCTCGCCGCACCCCGTCGCAAGCGCGCGCGCTTTGCTTTACGGCCAAAAGCGTACTCGTGCGTGAGGCGCGGACCCCGATACGATGAGCCCCATTCCTCGGCCCCCGTCGCCCGCGCTCTCCTCTGCATTATTTTTCATCGCGTCGAGGGGAGATGATACGGTGTATTACGCGTACCATATCATCTTTCCTTTCGAACGGACGTCATTCGTTATTCGTGCTCGCCGCATGATGCTCGATATTTATAACGCGCTGATGCTTTTGTTTCGTCGTTTGATCATATTTAATTGCGCATTTTGACGTATTGATTTGGCGAGCTGCGAATAATCAATGCTGCAGGTCGGATCGGAAGAGATGTGCGATTCGACTGCGAGGCGAACAAACGAAAGTGCGGAAATTCACGTCGGACGGAGCGTTGAGATATGATGTGTACATATAACGCGCTGGAACCTGACGAATCGTATTAGAGGGACGGAGCGGCGGAGGAAGAGGCGAAGGGGATGATTGGATTTACGATTTCATTTGATTTCCCTTCGACTCGGGCGGATTTTATCAATCGATAGGAAAATCGAATGAAAGTCTGGGCGTCTTCCTTTTTTTTTTTTTTTTCCCATCATATACAATCGAGGAAGATGATTATTTTTGTGATACACCAAAGCGACAATGATAAGTCTGCATCGGTTGGTCAAATAAATCAGTCGATAAGACACGCTGTGCATTCGAGAGCGGATGTAATTAAGTAACTGATGATGATGATGATGATGATGATGATGACGCGAACAAACAGAGACAAGATTGTATTCTTGAAAATGAAGTTGAGATTAGCGAGCCAAGGCAGAGCCAAGACGTACAGTTGGAGGAGTAAAATTAGAATGATAATTTTGCAACGATGAATAACGATTAACGGCGTAGGAAAAAAGAGCCGAGTCCATACCTACGGGAAAGTTCAAACAAACCCTTGGCCACAAGAAATGTTGGACGAATTGACCGCAGTTTTACGTGCCCAAACAGCAAAAGCGAGCGTTAATGTGCATGAAATGTGAGCGAGTCTGTCCGAGCAGCGGGGAAAAGGGTCCATCATATTGATTGACCTAATTCACTACCAGACACCCGCCTCGCAGCCGCCTCGCGCGCTCCATCTCTCACACATTATTATTGTGCACGAAACATTATTAACAAACGAGTTCGTGAACAACGATCACAAAATATTTATATTTTTTTGTGCATAATTCTGGAATCGCCGTGCACATCACGCAATATACTCTCTTATCATATTTGGATGTGCACAAAAATTCCAGCAAAAAAATAAGCACTGAATATTTTGTGGTCATTATTTACTACTTCGTGAACAATGTTTCGTGTATGATAAGAATGTGTGCACAAGCCTCGTGTGCGCGGCACACATAGTCTGTCAAACTCCCTTATACTGTTGCTCGCACGCTTTCACGCTCCATCCTTCCATCTTTTAATACACATTTTTTTTTTCTTCGTGGGTTTCACGATACGCAGATGGTTGTGATGATACACTGCACGTGTCATGTGTTCTATTGATGTTCCGTATGCCTCGCTATCGTGTCGTGGTTTTATGTGTGCGCGTGGCACATCATTTGGTTTTTCAAGGTATCAAAGTCCATCTACGAGAAATAATAAAAGTTCGTAATTCACCTTATCAATCGAAATTTTTATTACACTTGATACGTAGCTACAAGCAATGATTGCTAATGAGCACTTGCAAACCGAATCGAATCCAACAAGTTTTGCGAATTTCGTGCACAGTGCGTTCTTTTATAGTAAGGAATCGCGGAGCGGGACCATAAGGAAGAGGATAAGTTTTTAATTGGAGTTCTAGCGAGAATTCTAGAGTGTGAAATAAAACGCTACTCATGAAATGAAACTCACATAAAACCTGTTAAACTTGCTAAGTATGGTTTGAAACTATCGGCTAATTCTCGAACGTAATAAAGCCTTTTTTAGTTAACGTTGCACCAGTCATGTCCAGCGTGAACGTAACTTTTAAGCGGACGACTTTCGAAATTGTATAATACTAAACTGCTCAAACATTTAAACTGTTCAAGTCTTGAGGCTCAAGCTAAAACTACTCCAACACCTTGAAAACTACTCGAACTTTCAACAACTTGATCCCAAATTATTTGAACACGTACTCAACTTTTCAAACCTTGCACGATGCTCGATCTACTTAGCTATTACATTTTCAAACTGCTGTAATTTTTAAATTAATACAATTTTCGAACTATATCTACTCGAACACTTCAACTCACTTAATTCGAGTTTATGCAAACCTGTAGTTTTAATAATACAGAAAAAAAATAACGAAAAGAGGAAAGGGAAAATTAAATTTTGCAATAGTTATGCATATTTAAAATCTTCATTTCCCACCATTCTACGATGTTCCAGTTTTTTTCACTTTTTTTTCTTTTAATACCGGATATCCGTAAATCAGAGATAGAAAGGAAGCTGTGGGTTAATGCACAGTCGAGTTTTCCTCTTGTATCTCGCTTTAAAAAAGACTCGACTGTGCGGGCGTAAATTCTGTTACGTCTCCATAGTTCCCTGTCGTTCAATCACTGCTTTTAACCAATATAATCTTCAATGTTTTTTTTTTTTTTTTTTTCTGAGAGCTGTTCAGAGAACTGAGGATGATACAACATTGTGATTATTGGAATTCATTAAATCGAGATTTGAGGCTCTGAGAGTAAATTTGGACATGTTTGGTAGCTTTAAAAAATATTCCAAGAGCATCATCACAGAACAATGATTGTATTTTATTGCATGCAAACTGCTTTGTGTATGTTAGATTGTGATGTATTGTATAATGTATTGTAATTGGACGTGAACTTGAGTATACATTTTTACGGAGCATCCTTATTTTGGATCCAAAATTTTTTTCACTCTAAATAACTCTGGCAAAAATATAAGGTACTCTTGTGGAAAAGTATAGCCTAAAAATGCGCACCCAAAGATATTGTGAATCGCATATTCTTTCCGATCGAATATTTTTATAGATTGACGGATGGACGATAGTATTTAGACAAACAGACAGACAATAAAAATTGCGTACTGCTTTTAACAATTATTTCAACTGTGTTCAATTGTAACAATATGTCATGTAGTAAATTTTTAACGCTACGAAATGACTGGGTATACATAAAAAGGCTTTTAAATATTTCCGTACGTGACTTTGAATATTGCTAAGCACATGCAAATTGTTTTAGTGGATTAGTGCAGGCCACGGTTTCTACTTATTTTACGATAGGTTCATGAAAATGCAAGTTTATGCATTCTTCTTTATTTTTTAAGTGGCTAGTAAATATTAATAAGTACGTATGTACATCAGTCATTGTATACAAAAAATATTTTCCACGTGTTTTGGTAACGATTAAATAACGCGAAAATTTCACTAACTATATATACAAAAAATATGAATAGGTATAATTGATACGTACACTTTTGAGAAATTACCTTCATATAACTGCTCAATTTTTCATGAGTTCAAAAAACTCATAACTTTTTTTGTTTGTTTAATTTATGATGTACCTGATTTTCATGCATACGCAATAAATTTTTCAATTCAAAATATAACAATTTTGATAAACAAGGTTATAATAAAAGTTTGAACAATGGTTTGTATTTTTTCTTCTGTTCACGTACTTTCCCTTATATTTGGACCATGCTTCTTAATTATTTATCTTCAAAGAGTCAGTCTCACTAAAAAGAATTTGTCTTAACAAAGAATAAACTTAGCTGGTCATGGATCCAGATTATTTTTTCTTAATGTTCTTTTTTTCCCGTACACCAATTTGCTGATTTTTACCGGCACCTTTAACTCCCTTTACGTAGGGAGTGACTAAATGCACTTGTCTCATATTTATCTAGACCGAGCTTAAGGAGAATCAACAGAGGGGAAACATGAGCGTGAAAACAAATTACAACCATACAAACATTGACGTACAAACATTTTTATCTGTTAATAATTATATACGAAAACCATGTTGATTACAAAAACAAAAACACAATCATTATTTCATGTTTGTTACATGAAAAGTTTTATCGTTGATAAATTATTACGTAATTTCCATTATCAGATGTGCACGTAATATTTTAATATGCAACTGATCATACACATGCTTGATTAATTTCAATAATTAATCAGATAAAAGCATAACTTGTACTGAGGAGCAAATCATTAGTGCTGCCCGGTGTTAACATTATTGAGAACATTAAATGGTATACTGTTAACTAAAACTGATTATACTCAACCGTTGTCGGAAAATGTTTTTTAGTGTTTTATTAGTTTCTATTATTAATATGGGTTTGTCCCACGATATATTGACAACTCCAGTAGATACAGAAGGTGGTCAGGTAGTTGGTGTTTATTTATCAACCGTGCAAAAAAAAATTAAATACTCTTCGTTCAGAGGAATCCCTTATGCTGAACCTCCAGTATCGAATTTGAGATTCAAGGTGATTTAAGCTTAAGATCCGTTTTATGATTAAAACATAAATATGAGTACGAAAATTTTTTTAAAGTGAAATTTCCAGCCGCCTCAACAAAAACTGCCATGGACAAACATACTGTATGCATTGAATGATCAAGACAGATGTCTTCAGATGAATGATGGTGAAGTTTTGGGGTCAGAGGACTGTCTATATTTAAATGTGTACACAACAAATGTGAAAATTTTTTCTTTCAACAATGCATTTATTATTTCCTTACTTATAAAAAAGATAATTTTAGTGTAATTTTCATTCAGACTACTTACGACGGAGGATTAAAACCGGTTATTGTTTGGATCCATGGAGGTATATTTTTTTTCTATGCATATATTTTTACGTTTATTTTTATATCCATAACATTTTTTTTAGGAGCATTCACCACAGGAAATTGCAAAAGTTCATTTTATGGACCCGATTTTATTTTAGAGGAAGATATAGTCGTTGTATCGATTCAATATAGACTAGGACCTTTGGGTACGTTATGGATCGTTTTATGTTAACTCTTTGAAAGCCTTTTCATCTCATGATATTGACATACACAATTATAGAAAATACGTTTGACGTGGACTTTTTCCTTGGGTACACTATAAGTTTTATACGAATTTAAAAAATACAAGATAAGTCATTTCTAAATAACGGAATCATAAACATTTTTAATAGTCTTGATGAAACAGCAATTGTTTTTTACATTGATGTAGCACCACTAATAAGCTTCGAGGGAACGAAAAGTAAATGCAATTTAAAATATCAATTTGAGTTATAACACGTTTTATGTTTTTAAATGTTGATAGGGTATTTTTTTTTATAGTTTGATTAAAAAGCTGATGAAACGTATCTTTATTTACTTTCATGAATAATTCTTGATACAGTATAATCACCATCAGAAAGGTACTCAACTCTTATTATTTAGACATTCGATACAAATTTTGAAAGTTTAAAATAAAAGAGCTGATAACCTTTTTTGGGGATATTATTCTACAGATTCTCCATCGCAGTTTTAATTTCTTAAAGGTTTCTTGAATATTCATCATCATAATGCTTCTGGAAACTATGGCCTCAAAGATCAGAACTTGGCCTTAAAATGGATCCAGAGAAACATTCATAGTTTTGGAGGTGACCCAAAAAAAGTGACGTTGATGGGTCAAAGTGCGGGAGGTGTGGCAGTAGACCTCCACAAATTATCCGACATGTCTACTGGCTTGTTTCAACAAACAATTACAATGAGTGCTTCCCCTTTATGCAAATACTGGGGATTTCAAACCCGCGTTGAAGCAGAAAAACAAGCCTATTTACTCGGATCTAAATTCGGTGTCAAAAACAGAGATGCTAATTCTTTGGTGAAAAAGCTTTTAGAAGTACCTGCAAAAGAAATAATCCTGAAAGCTAGTGAACTGCCCATGGTATCCCTTGTTATATGAAATTCAAATTTGTGCAAATTCTATTTATTTATTTAATAAATTCGATTTTTTTTCAGATCCCATTCCGACCGACATTGGAGAGTGTTGATGTGGCACCGGAACAACCGAAATTTTTAACAGAGTGCGTAACTAAAAAATACCACCAAGGCAATTACAATAAGGGTCCCGTTTTGATGGGTTACACATCCGCTGAAATATTATCAATGTCAAGTAGTAAGTTTCTAGCAAATTAATTTAAATAAGTTTCTACGGGCAATTTATTAAGTGCATTTTTTTTAGCTCTTGACGATCTAATTAAATGGCATAAGAGAGCAGCGCAGTTCGTTAAAGAGAACAAAATTCTTAACTTTCTTCCAGCTTTATCCGAGATCTTATCCATAAAGTTCGAGACAATAGCAATGTTGAAAAAAAAAGCTTTCGCCAATTTGATAGAGGTAATGATCTTCAATAATAACCGTTCAGGAGTTTTTTTATTCAACAATATGAACAGGGATTCAGAGGGGGCTATAATTACACTCGGGCAATACAAGTTGCTCCTTTTACTTTTTTCATTTAATTAAATTGTTTAACAAAACCTGTACTTTAATTTATTTTACAGTGGTTATCTGATATATATTTTGTGACTGGCATTGATACGACGCAACAGTTACTCGCTAAAACGAATCAAGCACCAGTATACTACTATAGATACGACTTTAAATCAGACATATCAGCGCACCGATCCGATGGCATTACGATACTTGATGGTACTCATATTCAACACTTTTTTTACATACTCTATCTTCAAAAAATATTAAAATTATATTTTTTCGACAGGTGTAGCACATGAAGATGAATTACCACATATTTTCTACCGCCCACACTTGTTACCCATGCTTGATGACCCTAAAATTGCACGTAATAGAGATAGACTTATTAGAATGTGGACAAATTTTGTGAGATACGGGTAAGCGCAATCAGTTCATTGTACACTATCAGTAAAAAAGGTTGATCAAAGAAAAATCACATATTTAAGAAATCCTACTCCATTTGGTGCTCAAGACCAACGATTGGATGGAGTGACGTGGCCAGATTCAAGCAAGTCTGGAATCCACTTAGAAATCACCAACAAGAACCTAACAATTGCACCTCGTTCAACCAGTAACTTGGTCACAACATATCAAAAATTAGGTCTAGGAGACTCTAAAATTTACACCGATTGTAATCCAGGATTTCTTAATGACATCATTAACAGCTTGGCAAATATTCCTGGAACTATTATGAGAATCGTTTCTAACATCAATAGCTACTTCAACAAGTTCAAAAAAACTGTCGCAATTACTGATTCGACAGTTGCTGTTAAGAATACCACCGAAAAATCTGTATAACTACTGTACAATAAGTACGATCGGTACAGAGCTGATGAAAACGTTACATTGTCACAAAAAAATTTGTCGGGAATGAGATTGAAAATATTGTATGAAAGTTATTTACTGATAAATAGAAATTTAAGTTACGTGAAACTTGTAAATAATAATTATCGCAGAAATGATCGCCGATGTAAACAAAATTGTTCTGTATTTTAACTCATTTATGTAAGTTAGAATTTTTCCATGATTGTTACATAATACGATTGTACATGACTTTCCGTTTCTACTAGTAATGTAATATAAGAAGCGTATTTTTACTGATCTCCGATCTATTTCTCAAATAAAATATCTGTTTAATAAAGTAATTTTATTGAAGAATCCAGTTCTAATTCGTTGCATAATCATTTACGTAAATAATGGCATTACTTGTGGAATTCCCAAGACAAAAAAAATAAATGAGATGAACTTTTAAACACAGCGTATTAAAAGCCTTGAAAATTATTCATGAATGTAGTAGATAATGCATAATCGACATTGATACATTTGCGTAGCAGTGCAGATAGAAGTTTTGTTTTTCAAACTTGACCGAGTATTAAATCAGCAGTGCTACGGTAAAGCAATGCGAATATTAATTCTGAGCTTTTGATACGTTCGAAATTCCCAAAAATTTATTAAGTAAATAGTTTTTTTTATCAACTGTGCTTATATAATCACGTTAAATAAATACTGTATGGTGAATAACCATGAAGTTTCTACATTTTATCGTTTCATTTTTTGTATTCACAATAAAGGTGAATGCTAACACTCGTCCTATACAAACTGATTGTGGCTTTATCGTCGGAGAAGTTTTATATACTGTGATAAAAAAAATACCATATTTCTCATTCAGAGGAATACCATATGCAGAACCTCCAGTTGATGACTTAAGATTTCAGGTAATTTCAATCAAAATATACATTTTTCACTATAGCATTATTTATTTTAAATTTATGTAGAAAATATTGTGTATGTTACAAGGCCCCTGAACCAAAAAAACCATGGACAGAAACTCTACATGCAAATTCAGACAAAGACAAATGCATTCAATCAAGTAAAAAAAATATCTACGGTTCGGAGGACTGTTTATACCTCAACGTTTATACACCAGCTGTAATTATTTGTATTTGTTCTCAGATATTGGCCTATACCTACATTTTAAGTTGTTTTCAATTTGGTTATTAAAATTTTTTAGAATCAAACTTATGAATTACCGCTAATAGTATGGATTCACGGAGGTGCATTTACAACTGGTTACGCAAGCAAATCTTACTACGGCCCAGATTTTCTTATAGAAGCAGATGTTATCGTTGTTACCATACAATATCGACTGGGACCATTAGGTATAACATTGATTAAAAATTTTGCTATAATTAATACTTTACTTATTGGTTTCAATAGGATTTTTAAATGTAAATCATCCAAATGCTTCTGGGAATAATGGCCTTAAAGATCAGAACTTGGCCTTAAAATGGGTCCAGAGAAACATCCATAGTTTTGGAGGTGACCCCAAAAAAGTGACGTTGATGGGTCAAAGTGCGGGAGGTGTGGCAGTAGACCTCCACAAGTTATCGAATATGTCTACTGGCTTGTTCCAACAAACAATTTCATTGAGTGCATCTCCTCTTTGCAAATACTGGGCATTCCAAAGTCACGTTGAAGCAAGGGCGCAAGCTTTTTTATTAGGCTCAAATCTTGGCCTTAAAACGAACAGCGAGGAAGAATTGCTAAATTTTTTGAAAAATGCTACAGCAAGTGAAATTATCAAAAAAGCTAGTGAATTACCAGGGGTAATCTTCGTTTCTAGTAACTATGTTATTTACACAGTTATGATTTAATTTAAATTAATTTAACGCTCCTTTTTTAAAGATTCCTTTTCGGCCAACATTGGAGCGAGCTGATATTGCTACAGAGAAATCAAAGTTTTTAACGGAGTGTACGCCAATATTGTATCATGAAGGTCGCTACAGCAAAGGACCTCATATAATGGGTTTCACGTCTAATGAAATATTATTTATGGCTAAGTGTATGTACGGTTGTCAATAATGATTTTTTTTCATCCAAGAGTTTATTTAAAAACATATAAAACGAAATAACTATTACAGCTTTAGACGATTTGATACAATATCACAAAGATGCTTCGAGATCAATAAACAATAATAGTATTTTGAATGCAATTTCATTTGTGCCACAAATTATATCAGTGCCATTCAAAGAGATCGCAGGATTAAAAAAAGCAGCTTTCACTGAATTAATTGAGGTACATTCATGGATTTAAAGAGAAAAATTAAGTAAAAAAATGATTGGAAAAATTTTATGTGCATACGTTACATTTTTCCCAGGAATTATCAGATATTTATTTTGTTACGGGAATCGATATGAAGCAAAAATTGCTATACAAACACAACGAAGCAGCAGTTTATTATTATCGTTATCTCTTTAAATCATCTCAATCTGCCCATAAATCAGAAGGAATTGAAAATTTAGATGGTAAATATGGATAAAGGTCGTTTACATTGTATATTAAGTATA
>JAPYYV010012884.1:0-10098 GCA_030522625.1 Copidosoma aretas
CTGTTTTGAGATTCAAATACTGATTAATTATATACTTTATAATATAATTTAATGATTGCAAGTATTTATTCTCTATAACTAATCACTTGAATTAAAATAAAGGCACTATTTGAGAGTTCCGCAATAATTGGTACAAGCACAACAATACCCTCACTTACCCCTACTGCTTCACAATTATGAAAAGTAGAAATTGAATTGATGTACAAATTAAACTTAAAACTAATAAAAAAAAAAAATTATACCAAGAGCAAAATTGTTGGAAAATTTTTTATATGCACGTTTCCCACAGTGTATGTTGAGGACAAAAAGGTAAATTCTATCGGAATAGGGGCATTCAAATCTGTTCGGGGGAAAGGCGGAGGGTCGTAGGAGGTTCAAATCATATGGAAGATTACCAGCGCTAACATCCGAATATTTACAATTTTCGTAAGCTTTTATTTAACTTCACCTGTCTGTCCATCTATTTATCGGCAGCGGAACGGGTAAAATCTTGCGTAATTTTTCATCTATTTTTTGACAGCTGAAATTTCCAGTTAGGACGGAATTTTCATAAGTTGATAATGAAAAAATTGAAATTTTAACATTTTATTAATGATTAGAATGTAAAAAACTATCTCAATACACCATTTCAAGAAAAATAAGGTGAAATTTCCGTGAGTACTGGTGGCCATCTTGAATCCGATATTTTGAAATTTCATAATTGGATATAAAACTATTTGTTTCTAATAAGTCGAACCATGTACCACCAATTTTGTATCAAATAATGTGCTAAATATAATTATTTTCCCATTAGTAACGCAAGAAATAAAGAAATTCGGGGTTAACGTCTAATTTTAGGGTAAGAACGAAATTTTCATAATTGAATAATAAAAATATGTAAATTTTGACATTTTATTCGTAATTAGAATATAAAATTTTTTTTCAGAACACCATGTAAAGAGAAAGATTGTGGAATTTCGTTGAATACCGGCGGCGGTCTTGAATCCGCGATTTTGAAATTTCGTCATTGGATATAAAACTATTTATCATCAATAATCCTAACCATATACCACTAATTTTATACCGGATGATGTTCTAAACATAACGATTTTACTATTAGTAACGCATGAAATAAAGCAATCTGGGGTCAACTTCTTATTTTCAGGTTAGGACAGTATTTTTATCAGTTTTCTATATTTTTTCTTTAATCTACATGAAATAAGCTTTCATTTAAAAAAAAAAATAATGTGAATTGGACCCAAAGTTAGGGAGATATTTTATTCCACAAAAATTTCGTCGGCTTCTAACGCCGGGTGTCGCTAGCGGCACCAGATAGTGGAAGTGAGAAACGGAAGCAGCACCAGCCACCTTCGTCTGCTATGGTATTATATGCAGCTGACTGCGCATAAGCTCGAGCTCAAGCCAAACAAAACAAGCTCGTAAATGCATAGCCCTACATATGTTGGTCCCTTTGCTGCAGAATGAATTTGTGATCATAATAATTTAATCAGTATTATGATTTTTCAATTAACAAAGCAGAAAAGCTTTTTCAACAAATAAAAGCGAGGGCCAAAATGGAATGTGATTAACTTTTAATGTTAACAACAGCGAGAATTATAAATATTAGAGAATTATTTTGAATATCTGGGCAATTACTTTTTTTCGAAAAGCTTTTCTGCTTTGTTAATCGTATTATTTTTTACTTTTTAGTGCTATACATAAATAAAAGCTTATCTGAATTATTTTTTTCTATTACTGCTATTGCCACATTTATTAATAATTTAGTACTTATTATTTGTTATTAATATTTTTAATTGCTTCAATTTTTTTTTTTATTATCGTAGCTTAAATTGTTTTTATTTGAGTGATTTTCTAAGTCACAATTTTTGAAACAAAGATACAAATTTTGTCCCGATGGTTAAAAAAAATTTTCTCGAGAATAATAAGAGGTTGAAAAATCCATCTCAATATTTATGATAAAGCTTGTGAAAAGCACCCTCTGGGGGTCGACTTTGAACATGGCGCGGGATATACGGTGATGAGTCGGAGTGCTCCTTGGAAGTGAAACCCGGTCGTATAGGCCTGTCAAGTCAAAAGGTGCCCTGCCCGTACTCGTCACTGTATAGCTAAGGTTATCTCTCTCTATATCAGCCTCGTCGTCTAAGCTGATGAATAGCTGGGCGGTGATGCGTACTGGGTGATCGGGGTTGATAGCCGGGCATTTTCCCTTCCGAGTCTTACTCAGCAGAATCGTGTAAGAGAGGGAGGGGAAGGAGGATTTAGTTGGTGGGCAGGGGGTAGAAGGGCTCTGGAGGCTAATGACCCTCGTTGAACACTAGTCATAGGCCGAATGTTAAAAGCGCTTTCTGGGGGTGGGTGGAGAGCCCGGTGAAGGGCTACGTGTTAAGGGGCCAGGGTGGAGCAGCTGGAGTGTAGAAGACTCTCGGCAGAGGGGGAAAGACTGGGTAGCCTGTCGTCTTCTTGGCTAGTTGAGCAGGTCACCTGCAATTACCTCGTGTAACCCTTGGAGCTGGAACATATCGCTGGCTACCTGTTCCCTGAAGGTGGAAACGCTTTAACAAGCGTGAGCTAATTGGTCGAGCAGTGTACTGCGAGATCCGCTGATCTCTTGTATGAGAACTCGGAATCTGCTGACTGTCGAGAGCATAAGGAGGTGGAAACTAGGCCGTCGAGAAATGATAAGACCAAATGTAGTATCTTAGAAAAGCCGTACATTATAATTAAAAGCTGACCCGACCACTGCCTCCGACTCACGTCAGAGCGCGAGTCACGAATAAGCGTTAGCTACTCGGCCGTGCCTACTTAAGGGAGTACCCCCCCTATGTGAAATACCGTTAATATCCTTATAAATTTCGGTAAACAGCTTAATTATTATATAAACAAGCTCCAGTTAAATTTTCTAGTCTCTCCATAGCTTTAAAGCCAAGATATTAATGGAAATATTTAACTGTGTTCACCACGACGTCTTCTGTAAATGTGAAGTTTCCGTATTTTTAAGTGATGATATCTGAATAAATAACCTCAAGATCGGCACTGGATTTTTTCAATGAGTAAAAAAGGAGTAGATGCAGTTTCATAAAATGTTTGTTCAGAGAATAGAACATTAGTAATAAATAAATGAATAAAATATATATTTCTTTTGCTTTAGCCTAAACGCTAGTCGCGACATGGTAAGGGGGCCCAGTGGGTTTCCGTAGTCGATGGTTTTTCAGTCCTCGAGCAAAATTTTTCCTATGTATTTTAATCCCCTGGTTACGAATTTCAAGGGTGAAATGTCAAAATCATCATGGAAAAAAAGTTACTAACGATTTTTGTTAACAAATTAAAAAATTGTTTAAATATGTAAATAAATTTTTTTATCGTATTCTTTGACCAAATTTGAGCAAAAAACATTGCCATGATTTATCTTGTGCGATGCGTAGTCTTTGAGTGAAAAATTCCCAAATTTTGAAAAATCACATGTTTTACAATTTTCAATTGCATGTTACACATTTATTTGACAATTTTTTGGAACTCATCAAGGCTTAAACGTTGACTTAACTACTATACATCAATGTTATTCAAAGGTCTTACCATTTTAAGTGCTTAGCTTTGATGTAGCTTGCTCCCAGTTGTGTATGTTTTTAGTGTCTAAAACGCTTCAATTTGATAGTCCAAGCAACAGAGACTGTTTTATAACTTTTCTCGTGTTCAGAGTCTTACACAGACTAACTCTATGCATTTTGATCTCTCGAACGTGAATTTTATTATTATACATCCGACAAGTGAGTAGATTAGTTGTTATAATCAATTTTTATAAGCAATATTATGAACAATGATACTTTTTGCGAAAGAAAGTTATTGGAATTAAAAAAAATGTTTTTATGGTGTTAGAATCATTATAAACAATGAATGTCTCTTGCCTTTTTTTTTTAATGTCATATTTGTAGCAGGAAAAATTGATAAAATTTCGTTATGAATGCAACAGAGCATGCATATGCATATATACGACACAATTGGTGTTTTTGGAGCATCTTCAAAGCCGACGCAACGCTATAGCTGCACCAAGATTTTTTTCTGCAAAATTTTTCTCTCTCATTATGATTAATAAAGGTGGAATGTCCAAAGCTCGAAAGAATAAATTGTCAATAACCATGATTCGAAAAACCGTACATAAATAAATAGACAACGTGCGTTTAAAAACCGTAATGAACGAGTTTTCAAAATTTTTCAATGTTTTAACTAAAAAACTCTTGATTGTATGGCAAAATTTACATTTTTTTTTTTTAACTCTTCGCCGAACTAGAAAGAAATTTTTTCCGCGTAATATCATCATTTTTTAATTTTCTCACAAAAGTGAGACAATTTATTCTTCCACGCATTGGACATTCCACCCTTAAAAATCATAATAAGGGAGAAAATTTTGCCGAAAAAATCTGCGGAGATGCTCGGGGAACCCCAGTCGTATCGTATATATGCATATATATATTAATCTCTGTTGCATTCATAACGAAATTTTATCAATTTTTCCTACTACAAATATTTCATTAAAAAAAAAAGAAGTAACCTTCATTGTTTATAATAATTCTAAGATCATAAAAAAATTTTTTTTAATTCTAATAACTTTTTCTCGCAAAAAGTATCATCATTCATAATATTGCTAATAAAGGGTGATTATAACAACTAATCTACTCACTTGTCGGATGTATAATAACAAAATTCGTTTTCGAAAGATGGAAATGCATAGAGTTAGTCTGTGTAAGACTTTGGACACGAGAAAAGTTATAAAACAGTCTCCGTTGCCTGGACTATCAAATTGAAGCGTTTTAGACACTAAAAATATACACAACTGGGAACAAGTTACATCAAAGCTAAGCATTCAAAATGGTGAAACCTTTAAATAACATTGATGCATAGTATTCAAGTGAACGTTTCAGCCTTGGTGAGTTCCAAAAAATTGTCAAATAAATGTGTAACATGCAGGCCCGGACTGGCCCAGGTGGCTAGGTGGCGATCCGCGGGGGCAAATGAGGCCAAGTTGGGCCAAAAAAATTAAAATATAAAAATAAAAGAGTCACCCAATGAACAAATTTTTCAAACAAAAATTACGACAATACAGATGTTTTTTAAATAAAAAAGTTATTAAAATTTAGGATTTAATATTTATATAAACATAAAAGGTATATTTAAGTTGACGCAACTGTGCTTTTTTTTCAATTATTATCCCAGCGGTGGTATTATGTAAATTTTCTTGCTTCTACTTTAAAAATCAGGACAAGCCTATTCCTATCTGAATGGCATCTTATGGTGTCCTTCAGATGGAAATGGCTTTGTCCCGATTTTCAAAGTATGAGCAAAAAAAGTTACACAATTCCACCCCTGTGCTATACTTCTTTTGCGCTGCGCTGAACTATGTATAATTATAACGTGAATGCAACTTTGAACGCACTTTATAAGGCCGCTGCTACATAACAGCGTTCGTCCGCGTTTGCGTAGCGTGGCGTTGTCATCGTCTACTTTAAAACATCCCGTACAAAATTTTTTTAATAATACACTCTTTTCAGTAGCTTGTTTCTGAGACCAAAGGTATTAACGTTCTGTATGTGATTAAATTAGAGAACCTTTGCCTTTTGCCCATTGAATTAGCTTAGAGGACTATAGTTAGCCATGCTCAAGTCTAAGAGACTCTCAGTTTTATTTTATTTCCTTTTCTACGCCTACACGGAGAAAAACGTATGTGGGCTTATTCCATGGTCTGTGGACTTATTAGATAGCACGTTGCCATGGAATAGATCAACATTTTTGCTTTCCACGTGGAGCCATTCTCGAATCTAGAAGATCCGATCTCCTACCAAAATTTTATGAGTTCCCAATATATAATACTTAAAAAATATGTGGACTATATTTTTTTGATTATCATCATATATACTTACCATTACTCGCTGCTGCACTTTGAATGCCAGGCAAATGTTTGGATGGAATATTAACAGAAGATGAATTTGGATCAGACATAACTTGAAAAACGTCTCCGATTTCAGTTTGTGGAATATCAGTGCCTTGTATTCCTGTTCGTCTTTGTAATTGGTGTAATTGTTCCATTTGGAGATGTCGTATTGATCTCACATGTTGCAATAAAGGTAATCTGTTTTTCGAACTAAATCCACAAAGAGCACAAAAGTAGAGTTTTGCAGTTGATAAAATATTATTGCTGGCCTCAAGCAAGTGTCTGAGTAAAAGAGCTGCTGCTTCGTGTCTAGGAGTTGCTGCATGTAAAGCTAACTTGTGGACACTATTTGTATAGTAGTCACAAGCATGACAGCGTATTTGTGCTGTACTAGAAGGTGAAGCTAGATATTTGAGTTTCCACTCGTTTTGAGTCCCACCTTCTTTGACGTGATTGACGTGTTGTAATCTTTGTAAATGCTTGTCTGTCTTGCAGTGAAGTTGAAAATTTGCCTTTAAATTTGTTTTGTAGGAACATAATTTACATATAAAGTGACCTGAAACATTACTCAGTATTTCCCCTTCTCGAACTTTGGTTCGATCTAAAGCCAAATGAATTCCTAGACCTTCTATTGAATCAGTTGAAAAATTATTGCAAACGCAGCATTGAAATAAATGAGATGGATCAGGATCTGAAGGTTCTGGGGGAGGTTCCATACTCTCAGGTGTTAGTCCAATATCTCCAATATTGGTTAAAGCATTGATATTGGCTATTCCACTAACTATTTCAGAAGATAAATGAGTTGGTATTTGGCCTCCCGTCATCATTTGAATGAGTAGAGCTTGATTATAGGCCATGTCCGCTAAAGCTGCTTCGGCATGTTGGGGCTTCTCAAGATTTCCTAATCGAAAGAGCTCTTCAAATTGTTGGTGATTACCAAGATTATTTTGCTGTACATGATTTTGGTGTATTTGTTGATGATGACTTTGAAGTGCAGATAATGTTTGAATGTGTTTGATGTTTTGTTGTAGTACCAGCATATGATGAGTGTGTTTTTCACTTGTCATGTGTATTCTTAAGTTTCTTGCAACACTTGTCTCATAATTACAAGCATCACATCGAAAAGTAGGTTTTGTTTTTTGTTGATTCGTAGACTGATGACTTAAGACAGGGCTTTGATCATGTTGATGATGAGGGCTTCTTGATGGATTTAAAACCTCTTGAGTCGATGAGGGATTATTAGCACTAGAACTATTGTTCTGTTGAAGTTCTTGCATATTATTTAAATGTTTGTCACTTTGCATATGAATACTTAAATTTCCCTTTGTAGTTGTTGAATAATTACAAACTTCGCATCTGTATGGCTTATAACCACAGGTATATGTTTCGCCTCTTGCCAATCTTGGATGAGGTTGACCAGCAATACAGTAAATGCATGAAGTATCACTTTCTGGATGTTTTTCTTTCATGTGTATTTCCAAAGTTTCTTGATATTTATAGTGCCAGTTACACTTAGGACATTTCAAGGTTTTGCATGAATTTCTACTATGAATACCCGTTAACGCACCGCTAGCTGCCACCGACAACCTGCTGTTTGTCAATATCAACTCACATTTCGAACACTCAACACCACTTGGTCGACCTTGGATATGTTCAGGACATACACCAATTGTCGTGCCACTTAAGAAATTTGGGGGATGTGTTAAGTTACAAAATGATGTTTGAGATATTTTTAACGGTATTGAGGAAGTTGATGGCGCATAACTGACTGTAGAACTTTCATTTGCTTTCGTCCATGAAGAAGAGCTCACTTGTGTATTCATCCATTGATTACTGTGCTGATTGTATTTAGAATTTAGATTGGTTGATGTAGTTGTCACAGAACTATTATCAATTTGTTTTTGTTGTAGATGAAGAGAACTGCTTACAGAATTAGATGAAGTCATATTTATATTTGCTTTATATGATGTATTTTGATAAATAATTTCTCTTTCATTACGTGACAGCTGATGTGAAATATTTTCTAAGGAATCTTCAGAACAAGTTGAAGATGATACGGGTTCTAAGAAACTAACGATAGGCTGTTTATTTTTTCCAACGGCTTGTATGATGGCAGAGGCTGCAGAATGAGATAATATTTGTTTTTCGTCCTCTAATAAATCCAATTGATGCTCTCCTTGAGCATGTGCTATAAAACTTTTAGTATATCCAAAACTCAGTTTGCATATAAAACACATTAAAATTGGTTTAACTGGTACCGATGCCACAGGTATCGATGATGCTGACGTAAAAGGTAGAGGTTGCGCATTTTTGTTTGAACTTCGATAACTTATTACCCGATAACTGTGCATAACAGGCAGCTCAGGTTTTTGTGGTGTAATTGACTGTTTCTGCTGTTGCTGATGTTGATATGCTTGATGAGCATAGAGCCTTGATACATAGTATGCATTAGCAATTTGTGGAAATACTAAAGAATGGGGGATCGACACTCCTCGGCCATCGACAATACACCCATCAGGTAAAGAGTCATCATCACTGAGTTCGCTTTCTCCTTCTATTATGTAAGCTGATCCATCTGGGTTATAAACAATTTTACCGTCAAATTTCTCAACATCATCTCCAGCGCTAGGACTTGCGTTTGAACTAACACTATCCTGAAAACGTGTTGAAAGAAGAGCAGAATCCGAAATATTAGTAGTTGTATCAGCTGCAGAAACAGGTGTAGATATAGCATCCTTTACGTATGGTTCTGCTCCGGAGGCTGGGCTGGAAGTTAAAGGATACTGAGCTTGATGTATTACAGTCCCAGCTGCCGGTGGAGACCCACCCCCTCGGCCTCCTTCTTCCTCTGGGCTCATTTTTTTTATTTTGTTCTCGAGTAATTTTGGCAGTACTTATTGCGAATATTGTGTCTACTGTAGTTTCTTAAAATATTTTGTTATGTCAGCAGGTACAGCCTAAAACAATCAAGATGTGAAAAATATTATAATACTCTAAGTATACTATAACTGTGATATCAATCATTTTGTAAAAAGTTTGCATTACCCTTTAGTGATATAGGAAGCATCAGATCTTAATTTTTCATTCATACAAAATTTTTTTTTCTTTCTTTTCGACGCTTTGTATGAATTTGTTTAAGCAGCATTATTTTATGTGTACATCTGAAGAATCTGAAAAAAATAAGATTTATACAATATGTTAAGTATAGGCTTACTAAAAATACCATACAACTAAACTGTTCTTATACAGGATTCAACTAAATAATGTTAAAAATATAGTTCAAGGTAGTATTTTTTTTTTGATTAGGTAAAAGGCAGGTAAAATTCAATATTACATTTAATGCAGCTTAAAAACTTCATAGGGATCTCAAAACTATAAAATCTAGTATCAGAAAAATAGTGTCGAATAGAGTGTGTGAGAACGATGAAAGAAGGCGTATAATTTCGCTGAAAGAAGAGAGAGAAAAAAATTAAAAAATGTTTTTCAAAACATTTTTCTGTATGAACCATAGAAATTCACGTAAAAGAAAAAAAATTTGAACTTTGTACACATGACTTAAAACAATTTCATCATGGAAAACAATAATTAGGTAGACATTTTATCATCAAAAAATTAAAATTAAAAGTGTGGGAGCTAACATTTTTTTTGTTGATACTCTATATAATCTCATTGAGTTTAGTCACACAGACATTAATAATTACTATTTGTATCAATTGTAGTAAGTTTTATCATGCAGAATAAGGCAGTACATTTATTTACTGCTTACGATACGATAAGTCTTGTCTACGTGTATTACGATATCTATCTAACCACTATCAAATGTATCATGTGATGTAAATTAACTTGTAAGTAGTATAACATGTTTATTATCTATTTGAATCTCGACTAATTTTTTGAATGTGTAGTATTTAACATTTGTCGAAAAATTTTACCTCATCGCCCACATTTTTCATTTTAATTTTTAATGATAAAATGTTTACCTAATTATTGTTCTCCCTGAAAAAATTGTTTTGAGTTACATGTACAACGTTGTTAGTTTTTTTCTTTTTAGTGCATTTCTTTGGTTCATTTTCAGAAAAATGTGTTTTTTTTTTTTTTTTTTTTTTTTTTTTTTTTTTTTTTTTTTTTTTTTTTTTTTTTTTTTTTTTTTTTTTTTTTTTTTTTTTTTTTTTTTT
>JAPYYV010012885.1:0-10345 GCA_030522625.1 Copidosoma aretas
ACTTAGCAGTGAGCAATCAACAACAAAGTAGGAAATAAGGAGATTATGTTTCGTGAGTAGACTTATTTCACGCTTGAAACTTAAACAGAGTAGTTTTTATAACTTGTACGTGCATAATGTACTATTATAAATAATACCTTCAGATTAAGTTATTTTATCATATGATATACACACAAATACAATATAAATGTTGTGTGTTTTCCTATTTTACACTCATTATTTGTAAAAATAACGCAAAATTTGTATACTTTTGTACACAAAATAGTTGCACTTCGTACACAAAGTTTGTGCGTAAGATATAAGTACAATGGCTAAGTAACACAAGATTTGTGTACTGTTAACACGAAATACGTATAAAACATAATTTAGTCGATCAAAATATAATTTAATGTAATATTACTCAAAACGCGTGTAGTCCGTTCAATATTAAACACAATTTTTCTGTTTATAATTGAACAGATTATCGAACAGGACAAACAACAATGAGCAATAATAACGAAAACTTTTTTGAAAATTTTCGAACTACAATACAATTGCACTCACCCTCCCAGCAGCAGCAGCAGCAGCAACATCAACTATGACGCACGGAAGTCGCATCCACGATGATTACCAAAACCACAAGCAAGTCACGCACCCCTTTGCTTATCGAGCCCAACTCCGCCGCGTGTACTCATTACGAACCGACGTGCCGAGATTATATGAGACTCTCTTCCCCTTCAACTTCCAAACAATAATAATAATCATAATAATAATCCAACGATCGCGAGAAAGAGCGATCGAGGGTCGACACATCAGAGTTAATCCTCCGAGGCCCCGGAGAACTTGCCCACCCACCCCCCACCACCCCCACGTATGGTAACGACGCTCCAGTGTATCAAACAACGTAGTTAAGCATGCAGACTGATGATACGACGCCGGGGATGAGGGCCGAACGTCGGGGGTAATTGCCAATCGAGCGTAATTAATTCAATAGCCAAAGTTGAGAGCTATACATAGGGCCGGCTACACCTGGCTATGCATTGTTTACGCTTGTGCGCGAGTGTGTGGACCCCGCCGTGTGTATCATGGATGATACTGTGTGCCACAGGAGAGCGTCTATCCGAGCTCTCTCTCTCTCTCTCTGGCTTCAGCTCCCGGCTCGAGGGGCGGCAGTTGGCTCCGCAGCGGCTGAGTGGAGAAGACTCGGGGAGAGGATGACACTCGAGCTCTTCCGTGTACTTGGGAAATTGAACTGGTGGTGATGATCATGATGATGCTGCTGATGTTGATGCTCCTTTCTTCGTTGTGCTATGACTTCGATGACTGGGGGACGGATTGGGGGTGCGCCGCTCGAGGGAGGGGCTCGTCGTAGGCAGTCGAAGCGCGGAGGTTGCGCGAGCATCCCTACGAATGATTCTTGGCGTTGCTGGACCATTGTTTTTCGAATTGATCGTCGGTATCACTCCGAAGTCGAAGAAGGTGTGGATTTGTAGAAATGGACGTCACAAAGTGTGATTTCGTTGGCTTACAATTTTCAATTTTTTTTAAATTCTCATTAACAATTTATTTTCAAATGTTCTCTGTCGTGTTTTTTGTCGACACCATCGTATCTTGATCAAACATTTTTACAGTTTGGACGGAAAAACATTTTGCAAAATATTTCATATTTTTGTTTCTTTAAAAATTACGGAGTCGACAGCGAAAGAAAAACAAAAATACTCACGACCACAATAATATTTGCTAACCACAAAACTTGCAAACATTTTTGTACCCACGCTTTTGAAACTTTCACGAAATCGCACTCTCCGGCGTCAATCATCGACCACCTCCTCCTTTCCGCCCGATAGCGAGCCCTCAAACAGATACGTCATTAGCGCACTCTCTCTCTGTCCACCAGCCGTAGTTGTTCGAACCACCGCCCCCCCCCCCCCCGCCCCCTCCCCCTCTCCCGCGCCCCGCGCGGCCGCCGCTGCTTCTGCTATTGTTGGACGCGTGCGTGGGTGAAAACGCGCGAGAGTTCGATGCTCTAATTTCGAGAAACGCGCTGCACTGAGATTCGCTGCTGGGGGAACGGGCTTTTTTGGAAGGGAGGGAAAAACTGTGTGGGGGTGGAAAGGGAGATCTTGCAAGTTCTTCTTGGTGGTGGGTGGCTCCAGGAGGAAGTATCATGACGACCGGATGGTCGCGCAGGCTGCCATTTATGAGTTTCCTTCGTTTCAAGGTGGTTCAGTACGATACAGTTCGATCCTACTTTGGAATTATTTTAAGACTCTTTTGTTGCCAACGACAAAGATGTCGGTTCCATACGGAAGGGACGTTTTTTAGGTGTTTGAAGAACATTTTCTTTCTAATTTAGCATATTGAATGTCTGTTGTTGTATTGTCAACTGTAGAAAACAAACTCAATAAAAGACAGAAAACTTTTCTGGTTTCAGCTTAATTTTTCAAAACTTGTGTCCTTCCTTCAAAGATTTCCTAGAGGAGTATACAATTGCATCCAACTTTTTACACGTTCAATATTTTGGAAAATATTTCCTTTGGATATCGTACGGAAAGCTTTTGGAGAAATATTTTCGTCATCAAATATCAACCGTCTGCTCGTTAAATTATTTCAGGGTCTAAATTTCAGTACCTCAAATCGGGTGGGTCGGAAAATTCTGGATCATTTATTTTCGGATTCCTCCAGCTCGAAAACGCGGAAAACTGGCGATCAGCAGTAGTTAAAAAAAACGTCGACCCGTTCGGCACGACCCTCGTCCCCTTCTCAAAAAATCTCCGGCACAACTGTTCGCGTCATCACCCCAACCTCGCCGAGCGGAAGGAACAGCTGCGTAACACTTTTTCATTACGCGCGGGATTACACGAGCGCGGGGGAGCAAAGGGGGAAAAAAAGAGCGAGCAAGACGCATTCGTCGAGGACACTCTAATCCGCGAAGGCGCGGCTCGGGGGGAGGGGCGAAAAAAAAGGAGGAGCAGCAGCCAAAGACCCAGGGGCGCCAAACCCATTTGTACACACGCGCGCGCGCGCGCGGACCGGAATCCCCGGGGAAAATCCTCTCGGCGCGCATGTGGAGCGCGAAAAACAGAGCGCGCCGCGATTACGAAGCCGGGGCGCGCGCGTGCATTAGCGGCGCGCGGGCTCGGTGCGTTGTCGAGGATGAGTCTCGTTGAGCCGATTTCACGGCTAACCCGCCGGCCCCTCGCGTATACCGCGGAAATTAGGGTGGAACGCTTGATTCGGGCGCTCGAAGCCCGGGGTAATGGGCTCGTTTGGATTTAACTTACCCTCTGCGGGCTAGGAACAGTTTCGTACACGGTTGAAGGTCAATTGTGAGGAGGAGCGGGGGAGCGGGGGAGGGAAAAATCCCTCCATCGTCGTTCCGCGAGTATGTTTATCTTCTCAGAGGAGGGCTGTGTGGTTAAGGATTAAAACGCTGCCGCCCCCCCCCCCCCGAGTAAAAGACAGAGCAAACGGAGACGGGGAGTAATCGGATTAAAAGTAATTTACCGAATCGACGACCTAGATATGTATGAGCAAGACACCACTTGCCGCCACAATCTCGGACCGATCGGCGCGTTTGATTTACGGTCGGCGATGGATCTCTTTTTCTGTTTTGCCTGCGGTACTCGTGCCAGTATACGTGGGTGTGGGTATGTGACTCGGGGCCTGGTTATTAGTTGCGATGACGAGTGAGAGAAGGGCGCGCGCTTACGGTATGCGTAGCATGGATGGTCGTTTCAGGGGTGTGGGTAAACGTTTGGTCAGGCGGACGAGTTTTGAGACATTCGGGCCTTGGCGCTGGGGCAATATGTTTTCTGACGGTCGGAAAGTAGTTATAATGTATTATAACCTGATTTTTCTGATAATCCTTGTTAGTGTTGTCGTTATTTTATCCAAGGATCCGTTACTTCATCCAAGAAGCGTAGCGAGTTATTTCAAATTTAGCGTAATTTGAAGAAACGACTCGTGGATACGAATTTCTTTTTTTCCTATTGATTGATCACTTCTATCGTATCCTGGTTTTTTTAAATAATGCCAATAACAGTTTTTATCCAATTTAACAAAGTAAAACGACTCTTTTTTGCGTGACTGGTATAGGCTGCGCGGGTTAAGAGAGGCAACTTTGAATATTAATATTTTAATTTCCGATGTACCTGACAAGTATGCTGAAATTTCAGTGGCATGTGCACAACTTGTAGTTGAATAAAGGATTCAATCTTAATAGCGTTCGCAACAAAAGTCATTTTGGCACCAACCTAACGTGTCATGCTTGGCGAAGAAAATTGTACTTACGAGAGCACGGATCTTTTATCTATCAATTTAGCTGCATGAACCCTCGGTCCGGAGAGAATAGCTACACAAGCAATATCCAGACGCAGAAGTCGGTAATCCCGTTGTACGACTAACAGCGACGCGTTTAATTTAGTCCGGATCGCAACGAACGGTTAGCAGCGAGCGGAGAAGCACAGAAACAGCGAGGTAGGTATAGCGGGAAACCCTCTCGCCTCGGCCTATTAGGAGCCGCAAGCACACGGGAACTGCATTATGGAGCATTATACGCTTCTGTTGCTCGCGTGGTGCGTGTGTACTGTTCGGGGTATACCCCCCGGCGGCACACAGGCTGGGGGGGGGGGGGTGGCTTTTATTACGCGGGGTTCAGGGTACCCACTTGCACTTGCTATTAGTCGGGGTGCGTGACTTGTGTTCGATGATTTTAAACCATTATGAACAATGGGTTGAAAAAAATCAAGATACACGCGTCTTTCCAGGTCACTCAGAATTTAGCGTTAAATATCAGAGGGTAACAATGAGGGAGTTTTCGTACCCTGCTGAGTTTCAAGAAACTCATTAGTTTCAATGAATTATGTGTGTGAGAGGTTTCCGAGTTGCGTATCTTTCTAATTGAAAACGTATAGCGAGTTAACAATGCAATAATAGTTCCGACACTGCAATACAAGACAGACAATCGAAAACTCTTTCTTGAAGATAGCTTGCACTCACAATTTAAGTTATAAATTGTTGCAAGATATATACTAAGAGTTAATTGGTACGTAATAAAACATCTTGCTCTGTTTTTTCAAGTAGATAAGTATCGGAGTATTATTTAGAACAAACGAATTTAGTTAAATTTATTTAACGAAGCAACATCGATTGCTGCAACACAAGAACAATACTTCAACCAACACTAACTATGGTGAGAAATTCCATGGGAAGAATGATAATAACGATTATACCAGAGAATACGATACAGTCGGATCAAATTATGCTAAACGCCGGGGGAGGAAAGTTTATACTTAGAGAGAATGCTTGTTCATTCGTTACGAGCAATGATGGTTTTCTATCCTTGCGGAAAACACGTATCACGTCCTGTGAGATTTGCATGGGATGCGGCAGCTAATTAGGAGAGAATTCGCGAGAGTTGAGATGAATAAAACGCGAGCCGGAGAGAAGAAGGGAACACGAAGGATATCTCGGGTAAGTATAGGATTCGGCGAATGCGAGCGAGGAAGGAGAAGGAGTTGTAAATGGGGTGCTCGAGTACTCTTTCAACGCGGATCATCCGCAGCGCGCGAGTTTTTTTGCGCAAATCTCGTCCCCGCGGCTCGGCTCATCCGCACGCGCACCGCGCTCCGGCGATCTCGCGGGTTTTCTGTTTTTACGATTTTCACGAGTGCGGGCTCGTGACTTGCTCGTTTGCGGGCGCACTCGGGGCTGTACGATCGGGGTTACAAGTGACTTTGAGAATGGCCTGCGTTTGTTCCCGGTTGGGATGAAAGACGGGTGCGCGAGTGGAAAGATGTGTACAATTAATAAAGATAGTGAATTGTAAAGTATGGTATTACCATTGTAAATGAAATGATGGAGAAATTATTTCAAAAATGTCAATGCATCAACATAAATGCAGACATGAAAAGATCGACTTGGATCTTCTAGCAAAAGGGGGTCAAGTTGACTCTGAAATAACAGTATGCGGCTATTTTAAATACACTTTTATCAACAAACCAAAAACCTTTAAAATTTTTTTTCAGAATTTTTGAATACTCACAAATAAAAGCATACGCTTATAAATTTTTACATATTTTTAATTCGCATTTTTCGTACTTTTAACCTAAAAGGGTCCGTCGTCAGCAAAACTTAGTAGTTACAGTCGAGTGTGGTAAGACAAGCCATCGATACATTAAACTGACCTTAATTGATCTGTATCCTAACTCAATGATTCCAAATTTACAAGTACCAAAGAAAAATAAATGAAGTGAAATTTGTCAAAGTCACCATTTAATTTTCATTCATATCAAGTATTTCTGTTGGGAAAAAATTATTCAGCTCAAAAACTAAAATAAGTCGCACGATTCCATTCGTCCCAACACCTACAGAGTCAGAAAGGCAAATTTAATTAAAGCATTGAGAACAAAAACAGTTGAATCGCATCATCTAAAGACGTGTCGGAAGCTGACCGATTCTTTTCCGAATGCTCATGCCCTTTGCTTTAGTGAACCCTGCATCACAATATCGTTTTAAAACTTTACTCCTAGTATGATACGATTCTTTTGAACCCATTCAAGATTTGATCTTACCCAATTTTGCCAGCTGATGGAGTTGACCCTTTTTACATCGTTGAGCCAAATGGTTCTCATCTTCTTTTTAACTAATATAATATCTTCTCGAGCCTTACCTACAGCAGAGCAAGTTTTCGTAACAACACCCAAACCCTCTCTGCGAGTGCTAACGATCTGTGGATGTACGTTCGTATCTACCAAAGTATCGACATTACAGATACCAAACTTTCTATCTGTACAGACGCTCACGAGAAAATACCGCGGCCTGGCCGATCGCCAGCTGCTGCTGTTTCTGCTACTGAGCACCGCGTCCCAGAGCGTCAAAATAAGAGTTGAACGGCTATAGTACTGGGTCTGTGTGTACTTTACTCGCCTTGGGAAAATAAACTGACCGGTTGCCGGTGACACGTATACAGACGTACATACACGACTGGTTCTGCTATAACTTTAAAAAAAGTTGGTTGTTAATTATTTCTTTTCACAGCATTTCTACTTTAAATCCCAGTTAGAACGATCACACAAAGCGATTTTACAACAATGTTTTTTAGTTAAATAATATACGTACGAAATTTTGTATCGCTGAATTATAGTATGTTGAAAAAAATAATAACGAAATAACACATATATCTCTAGTACATATAGGTAAGCCGCTTCTAAATTGTATGTTAGTATAATCGAACAATTCTTTTGTCAATCAATACGGGTAAGTTTCAGCTTTCATTTAAGCTGACTTAGGATCATCTAATATAGTTTGCTACTTTACGTTGAAAATAGTAGCTACATTTACCAATACAGACCGCGAAATAAACCCTTTTGAAAAGAAGAGACACATTGACTATTGGGGGAGATGTAATGCAACGATAAATAATAATAATACAAATAATAAGCGATAGTAAGTTTTATAAACTCGCGATGACGAGCAATGATACGCAATCACGATGAGCAAATTTGCAACGAGCAGTGATGAGCCACGACGAACCTCTGCACCAGCACTAAATTTTTTTAGTAAGCGCAGCGCCCCCCGTCGAGCTGTCCGCATTTCCTCACAGAGCCTGTTGCTCCCGGTAAGCCGACGACGGGGACGGAGAAACTTATTTAATTGTCCTCTCCCCGCTCGACGGCCAATCCATGCATGCCGTCGCCCGAGTGCAGCGGCAGTACAGAGAAGTAGCGATATGCACGTCCCGGATTCGGAGTTGGAGAGTTTGAGAGGCGGAGAGCAACTTCGCCGATACACCTTCCGCGTGTCTCTCGGAGTGTTCGGGTACTAGGGAAGCCAGCAAGAGCGGGCGGTAAGCCTCTTGCGAGGATGTGGAATTCCGTCTCTTTCGCTTTCGTCACAAACAAGTAGAGGCCGATCGAGGAGTATGTACTCTTTTTTTTCTTGCCTCTGTCGGGGAAAAGTCGCGTGAAACAACAACAACAACAACAACAGCAACAACAACAACAACAACAACAAAGGTTTTCATAAGGAGCTGTCGACAGTTTTCCATGAATATTGAGCGATGGTGCGTTTGTGTTACGTTTTTATGTGGCACTTTAATTTTTGATTCTCCAGTTTGAATCTCAAGATCGTAATTTGTTGACGTTCGGCGGGCCCCTGATTGGCGAGCTTATGATAATATCCCGGAAAGGTTGATGGAAGAATAACAGGCTCGTAACTTGCAAAGCCAGGGTAATGGGGCGTATCCTCCAGTGAGATTCCAGCGAAATCATCAGCGCGGGTGGAAGAATAGCAGAAACTTCGAACGCCAATTTCGACCCCCTCCCCCCCCCCGTGTTGATCTTACGCGAAGAATCCTGATGCGATTTTTCAATTGCAGCGATGTGTTCGAGAATATTCAGCTGGGAAGCAGAGGTGCACGTTGCACCGATCGGTACATGTATATATACAATGCGTTCCTACATAATGTAACTCGTAACATCTCCGGACTATCCAGGTAACACAGAAGTTTTGAAAGAACGGAATTTAACTCTCTCGGATCCTTCGCACGGATACAAGAGTATGTGATCGATTGAAAAAATTTGCTGTACGTTTCTTAAAGTTCCAAAAAGAAAAGGTGAACGCTGGCAGAAAAATACCGCGTCGGTCGATTGTAACTTCGTTGGAGCGAATTCACAATTATCAGAAACGAATGAATAATAGTGCAAGACATCGAATAATGATCATAAAACCAATACATCGTAATTTAAGAAAGATATTTAATTTAAAAATAACAGGAATGTTGCGATCGAGCCGAACAATTTCTGTACGCGGAAATCGTTGTTTTATTTTTTTGAAATAGATTTGTACACACCGGCAATAAGACCACACCTGCAGTGGTACGCACCAGTGCAGACATTCCTTTCAGAGCCTGTTGCTTTCCTGAGTATCGTTCGAAGCGTGCAATCCCCTTTCGAAAAGTAGCCCACCGCTCTGCTCTCCCTTCTTCCACGGAAAGAGTATTCTCTCCATCCACTTAAACTTACCGCATCACCGCCACGAGACGTATGCATTGAAATCGACTGATATGGAAGGATGGAACTATTTGTTGTACTCGATACGGTAATTTTTGCAATGCTGGATGAATTTTTTCTGTAACAACCCCAAGTGGTAAGATTTTTTCCTCTCATCAGCACATAAATTATTGTCGATGACGAAGTTGTTTTCTAATTATTTATTTAACTTTTTCTGTCTGTTATCGTATCGATAGCGGGATAGGTAGAATCTTTTGCAATCGACTTTTGACCTACCTCTGAATTATTCAGAGTTTTTTTTTCCACAGAAATTTTCACTACATATTACAATGCAACGTTGTATTAATTTAGTACTTTTTTATTATTAGTCGTGTAATTTGTATTCAGATCTGACTAGATAACTTTACTGTTTCCACTTATTGCACGTTGATGTCTTGTCTTACCGCACTTGTCTATTTTTACTTTGTTTAGCTGAAAATGGATGTTTCCACGTTAAAAACATAATTGCAATAAGAAAAGGAAAGGATTTTATCGATAGACTAGAAAATATAAATGTATACTTTATCATACGCTCAATGGCCGAGAACGGGGATCGCTGATATTGTTTATGTATAATAAAATCGTTTGACACTCTCGCACTCATCAATTACTTGCTCGATAAAACATTCTCTCTTGCTTTCTAGTTCACTACCAAAAGCATGTCCTTACAATCTGTACATACTTTTTTCATAAACAGAGGCTCGTCGCAATAAACAAAATCACCCACCAAGTGTAAAAATTTTCCGGCATCAATAAATCCTTTCTTTGTAAAACCGTTTCCCACGTAAGCTCCTTTCCGTTCATTAGCCCAAGCTCCACGGTAGAACATGCTTTTTGTTCCTCCCGCACCATAACGCAGCATTAAACATCCATCGACGCTTCCTTTTCTCCCCCGAAAGACGCACGATAAAGCCCACTGGCGCGCAAAAACGAAAGAGCGAGCGCCCCGGAAATATATCGACAGCGAGAAAACAATCCTCCTCATCCTCTTCCCAAAAATCCGATGCTCCGCACGAACCGAAACTTTTAACTAAAATAAAAAAAAAAACAAAAAAAAAAACTTTCCCACTCGTTCAACTTTCCCATCGGCCCTCTCGTCCCTGTTTTCCGATCCCCCCAACCTACCCCCGGATACACAGGCAGCGGCTTCGGAATCAAACGCAAACACGACCCAGATAAAAAGTTCAAAGTGCTCCGGCTCGGCATCAACTTTCAAGAATCGCCTCCCCTTTAATCAGGACCGCGCGGCGGCAATCCCCGGCCGCTTAATAATGCCATTTGATGATGATGATGATGATGATTCTCGTCCGTCC
>JAPYYV010012886.1:0-10098 GCA_030522625.1 Copidosoma aretas
TGGCAATAATTGTATTTGAATGGGCAACATACGTGAAAGTTCGCTATGACTAATGCGAAAGTTAGTAGTTAAGCTTTATCTATTAATAACATAACAAACGACCAAATGAACACAAAATATTATTTATTGCTATTAATATTAAATATTCCTATTTATTAGAATCTATTTAAAACTAATTATTATAAGAAACCTTATGTATTATGGAGAAAACAAAATGATGCAAGAAAATATGACGTTCGATAGAATCCGCGCGCCGATAAGACGTGCCGCGCTACATAAATTAATTTTTTTCAAATAGTAATAATAGATTCTTCATCGAAAAAAAAGTAGTTTTCGATATGAAATTTGACGTAGAATACGATGGTATTACTAAAAACTCGCTACGAGGGGAGTGGGGGGCAATAGTCAAAATTCAATTTAAACATTTTAATTGTTAATAACAATCTTAAATTGTTGATAATTTTTCTTGGAAGTATTTTTTTCTCAA
Organism: Copidosoma aretas; assembly: GCA_030522625.1. Taxonomy (NCBI): domain Eukaryota; kingdom Metazoa; phylum Arthropoda; class Insecta; order Hymenoptera; family Encyrtidae; genus Copidosoma; species Copidosoma aretas. The sequence goes on from JAPYYV010012886.1 coordinate 488, forward strand.
AGCTTATTCTATTACCTTTCAAATGAAAAAAAAACTACAGTCTGTAGCTTAAATAGTACCGGAGTTATTAATATTTGAAAATTCCTCTTACAGCCCAAAATCACCGAAATCGCGGAATTTCAATCCTTTCTAGCGTCCAAAATATTGTGAAAAAAAAAAAAACAAAATACACATCCCATTTTTTTAAATATAGAACCTGTAAAAAAAGTTTCAGCAAAATCAAAAGTGTGTAGGGCAATTTTTGTCAAAATCTGTTCGGTTTGTAAAAGAACGTCCCATATACAGTATGACAAAAAGAGGATACGTTTTCGATGCTTCTCTCACGTAATAAATTAAGCCGTTCAAGATATACTGAAGCTCATAAACATTGACGTGAATTCGGAGAACACATCAGATTATACAAATAGTAACGACAATAACGACGAGTATGACGTCGACGATATTTATACCGATGACGTAGATAACGTTTATATTCATAACGCGGGCAGGAGTACCTTTTACCATATTGTCCGCAAGATTCAAGCTATTTGTAAGAAAATAAGACGGTCTGAAGCTTTATGCAATGAATTAAAAGTTTTTTGCGACGTCGCACAGTGGGCTAAAAGTGTTTTTTGAGTCCTCAAATCAAATATCTCTGAGAAAAAATTCTTTTTGGAGCTTATAGGTCGTTTGATGCAAAATATGCAAAAATTATAAAGACATGAAATAATCAGTTTTCTAACCTCAAAAAATTCTATATATTTTATTTTTTCAGCGAACAATCAGAAAATCTGTCAAAAAAAAATATAAATAATAACAGCCAGATGCAAAAAGGTATCATTTTATCACCTTTCTTCCGAATATTGTATGAAACGTTCAAACTAACCCTTTAAATTTCTCTTCAAAATCTCAAATCACCCAAAACATTAGTTATGCGACTTTAATGAGTTGATAAGTTTTTACCTAAAATATTATTGTAAATAGCGCTAAAGTTCATGATAAAGCCTCTATTCCGTTTGATGTAGGGTATAGAAATATTATCCAAAGTTATGTGAAACAGTTTTCTAACCTCCAAAAATTGCTCTAAAGTTGATTTTTCCGCGAAAAATCTAAGAATTGGTCAGAAAAAACATGAATAATGACAGTTAAACACAGACAAGGTTTCCAACACGGACATCATTCCAATAACATCCTGTCGAATATTGTATATTAACTTTACTCCGACTCTTTATGTTTGTTGACATAACCTTAAATATTCCGAAAATTGAGTTATGCGACTTGAATGAGTTAATGGACGTGTTATTCGGCTATGAAACTCGATAGTTCAAACAATTTTCTGGAGCGTTTAGCTTATTTAATGTAGACTGCGTTTTACGCGCAAGTAATTGTGTTTCTCCATTTTGTGACTTTTAAAAGTTGTAGCAAACTTAATCATTCTTATATGGACTATACATTTAACCGAATGCAACCGATAGTTAATGAATAAAAAGCTTAATTAATAGATACGAAATTGAAAGTAATGTTTTCGTTTTTTGTTTTTTTAGATAATAATTAATCACACCATTTACCAGTCTTATGATTTAACAGTTTTAATTAGACGCATGCAACAAGAATATGCGACTTTATGCGACAAATGTTTCGTTGAAAGATATTGATGGTATTTTTTTGCATTCAATGTACGATTGCAAATTGATAACGAGTGATGAATCATAATAGATTCGTGAATATGTTATCTATTCTTAAGGAGTCTAATACGTTTAGAAAAGTCACAATTTATAATAATTAATCAAGTTATCACACGAGCTATGGAAACCAACAGATTAAATAATCTGAAATAATTCTACTTAATTTGTTGAAAAGAATTTATCTGTTTGGAATGAAAATATTTCATAAGTGTATAATGTCAGTCTTCCAAAAAGTAAATTGAAACATGAGCTTTTTTTATTCTCATTTTCAAAATTGTACTTCGTTTCTTAAACGATTTTTTGTACTTTAACTAATTTAAATTCTAGAAACCTCAATTGTGCAAGACAATAATTATAATTGTTGGTTTCATTATTGTTAAGGATTACCAATTAGACTGATTTTTTTTATATTACTCGGAAGACGCCTGCGAGTTGCAGCATAAGTATGACAGGTACATAGCAACTGTATTGAGAAATATTAGAAAAAAATACATTTAACAGAACAGTATACATGTGAGTTCCAAAGATATCTATGATTTATGTAGAATAACGTATGAAAGAGCAATAAATACATGAATTACCAGAAGAAATAGAGTAATATTCGCTAAGAGACTAGCGAAAACAATTTTTTTTATAAGGTTATATAAGACTCATGTCGTAAATGTCAACTATTTATTAAATTTTTGGGATTTTAATTTATTAATCAGTGATCTCATCCAACCATCTTATATCAAACAAAATAGAGGCTTTAGAAAGAATTTTGGCGCTTATAACAGTAATATATTAATAATACACTTATTAACTCATTAAAGTCACATAAATAAAGTTTTGTGATATTTAAGGTAATGTCGGCAAATATAAAGAGTCGGAGTAAAGACAATGTACAATATTAGGAAGGGTGTTATTAAAATGATACCTTGTCCTTGGTTGACTGTCATTATTAATGTCTTTTCTAACCAATTTCTCGATTTTTTGCGGAAAAAATAACTTCACAGCAAAACTTTGATATTATCAAACTTTTTTACATTACTTTCGATGATATTGATATACTCTACATCAAACGGAATAGAGAATTCAGAATGAATTTTGGCGCTATTACCAATAATATTTTAATAAAACACTTATTAATCATTGACGTCGTATAAATGGAGTTTTGGGATATTTTAGGTTATGTCAACATGTAAAAAGAATCGAAGTAAAGTCAAGATGCAATGTTCGGCAGAATATTATTGAACTAATTCCTTGTCCGTGATTGACTGTCTCTATTTGTGTCTTTTCGGACCAATTTTTAGATTTTTTTCGGAAAAATCAGCGTTAGAGCAATTTTTAGAGGTTATAAACTGTTTTACATAACTTTTGACAATATTTACATACTTTTCATCAAATGAAACAGTAGCTTCAGGAAGAATTGGTGCTCTATTAACAATGATATTTTAATTAAACACTTACTAACTTACTAAAATCGCATAACTTAACTTTTGGAATATTTGAGGTTATATCGACAAATATAAAGAATCAGAGTCAAATCAATATACAATTTTCGGCAGGATGTTATTGATATAATACCTTTTTCGTGTTTGACTGTCATCATTCACGTCTTTTCTGACCCTTTTTTAGATTATTGACAGAAAAATTAGCTTTAGAGCCATTTTTCGAGGTTAGAAAAGTGTTTTTACATAACTTTTAATAATATTTCTATACTCTATATCAAACAGAGTAGAAGCTTTAGAAAGTATTTCTGCGCTATCAAGAATAATATTTAAAATCAACACTTATTAACTAAACAGAGACGCATAGCTAATGTTTTGGGCGATTTGAGGTTATGCTGAAAAGTGTAAATAGTCAATTCGAACATTTTATACAATATTTGGCAGAAAGGTTATAAAATATTCCCTTTTTTTCATCTGACTGTCGTTATTTATGTCTTTTTCGACAGATCCCGTATTTTTCACGGAAAAAATGAAATATATAGCTTTTTTTTTTGAAGTTGGAAACCTGATCATTTTTTTCTTAGTAATTTTTGTCTATTTTGCATCAAACGACTAAGAAGCCCCAAAAAGATTTTTTGATCTATCTATTTTTTTTCGAGAGATATTTGATTTTGGGATGCAAATAACACTTTTAGACCACTGTGCGCGTTGTTAACATTGATTATAAAAAGCCAAATTTGGATTTTAGAACACGGTTGAATAGCACTCATGACATGATTTAAGAAGCTTTTGATTTAAAACCCGCGATAACTCTATTCTCGGATTTAAATAATGATTTTTCAGTATTAAGAATATCCGTATATAAGTGAGATGTACTTTCACAGATCGTTAACTATATTGTAACGTTTTTTTATTACATTGCTGGTAAAATTACCGTAAATGAGTCCTACGTTCGTAGACAGAGGCTGGACGGGACGCAGATTGAATTATAGAATAACCTTATAGAGCAATGCATATTTGGTCTGTGCGAGTTCTGAACACAAGCGTAAATAATTGTACAAAACATTATTATGAACGATCGATACAATGTCGCATGGCTTATCCCGAGGATTGATGTATAAAAAGAAAGAAGTGAAGGAATGGAGCGAACGTTGGTCCCTCTTGCTAAGCAAGAGTTCAAAGAGGTTCGCAAAGGATTTGGATATCCCTCAGTACTTACTATCGGCTCTTTTTTACATACGTAACTCCCGGACGATAAAGATGCTGCTCCGTGAAGATTTCATGATGATGTTGCAGACGCTGAAAAAATTGAATCAAGCAAGACAGGCAAGCATTTATTCGCCAGGGTTCGCCAAAATAAATTAATCAAACAATAAATTTAATACACAGCTTTATATAAGCAAATAAAATGTATTACACAAATTTATACAAACAATGGAACAAAACCAAATCAAAAATCAAACTTACGTGCCTTTTAGTGTTTTAAGCTTTCGTATAATATCAATCAGCATTTAAGCTAAAGAAATAAGGTGCATAAGAACGGTAAAGTAAATATGCAATAAAGCAGTACAAATAATATGCATCAAAGCTAATAAATAATTTGCATTGACGCGATAATAGAATTATGCATTGAAGCTATTATTAAATTGTTCATTTATGCTATTATATAATTGTTCATTGAAGCATTTTCAGAGACACCCAAATGGCCCGCAACGCGATACCCGGTCTGGCGGATCCCCAGCTCTACGACCAGAATAACCGAGGAACTCAGTCAAGCCAGCGTTGAACCGAGAACGCCGGAGACCGTGCATCCGTTGAGTTCAAAAGCACCGGAGCGGTGTCTGCGGCGGGCGCTACTTAAGCTTTTTAGGGGCAGGGGCGACGGTGCGAGCGGCTACAAAGGCCTTTTCAATTCTAGTACAGATACCGGGATCCCGTGATGACAGCCCCACTCTGACACATCATCATCACCGTGCGTCCTATGTAGACCATTATTGCTCGCTTATCTTGCGCACGCCTGTTCAAAGACAAAAATTTTAGTGATTCGCCTCATGTTAATCCTTGTTTCATCCAATCGCAGAAAAAGAAAATTTAATAATAAAATCAATAAAAGCAAATTAACATTATTTTTCAGCTTTTATAACGCATTGCTCTATTTCAGTATGTTTGTTATCCTTATGGCATTAAATACGCGAGCAATAAAATATGGTATATTACAATATAAAATACTTTAATTACGTATCCACTAAAATTTCTGGAGAAAATGAGTTGTTGTTACTAACAGCTGTTATAATTGTAAATATGTTATTAGACAAGGTAGAGTCAATAGCCAAACAGTCAGATGACAAAGAAAATCAAACATCCGATAAGGAAATCATTATTAAAGCTATTTTAGCTGGTCGTGACAAAATGCTTAAAAATTATAAATAATGTAGCTGGTTATATTGTGCTTCGTTAATTGTAGATCTACGCCATAAAGAAAAATATTTTTACATGCTGACTTGGGGTAAGGAAATAAAACGAAAGTCTAATAAAAATTTTGACAATATTTATAACACTGTTTCTTTTAAAATCACTTGCGCGAGTGAGAAAGCTCAAACAAGCCAAACAAATGACAATGATTTCTTTGATCTGAACAAGTTTTAAATCAAAAATAATGATGACGATAATTGCTTGTGGACAAAATAAATAAATTATTATCTAGTATTTGAAACCGTAGCTGAAGACACAAATATTTTACAGTGGTGGAATGTATATGTATAATGTACCCTTATCCATCAATGATGACTCGTGATATTCTAAGTATTATGCCAACGTCTGTCCCTCGAAAAGATTTTTTTCTGACGGATCATTAACAATGAATCCTTTTAGAGGTCGTTTGGATAACGAAACATTAAAATTTCTGATGTGGATTAAATCGTGGTTCATGTGCAATTGACGTAATGCAATATGCAATATTCTTTTAAAATTTAGTTATTGTAGGTATATTTGTGAAAAAAAAATTATATTCTTGTTATAATTAATGATTTAACTTAAATTTTTCCATCATTGTATTTTTCGCGTATATAAATAAAACGGAGTCCAGCATTTAGAAAGAGAGATTATTTTCATCTTTTTATTTTACAAAATTGATAATATTGACAATACTGATAATATCGACGCAATGGTATCGATATCGTATTTAATATCAAGTTGACGATATCGATACTAATATCGAGTATCGTTCAACCCACGCAGGTGATCCTCGGATGATGTTAAAAGATACGAACAAGCCTATTCACGTAAATTTAGTGTGCATAATTTATTGCAAATGATTTAAACTTATAATACGTCCATGCATACATTTCGTATGATCATCTTTTTCAAAATGTTCGAAAAGTTATATTATTGTACTGTCCAACTATATGGCATCAGCGTGGGCGATATTGTTTTCTCCCTCAGATAACCCTCAAAATTGTTATTTTTGGCCTATCTTGCTTTTCCCATGAAATATTACTTTTTCATGAAGTTTTAAGGTTATGTTGTCACCAAATCAATTTAAAGTAAATTAGGCACATCAAGATATAGCCATAGTAGGAAAAAGTCAGGTTGTATTGTCATAAAAAATAACTGTTTCATGTTGTTATCAAATCGGGAAGGGGCCAGGAAGGGTTGTAAATGACAAGGGTTAAGCCAACCCGTCTTTCAGTAAAGTACTTCTTACGTCTTTATTATAACGTACCTATGAGTAGGCAGGCTTCCTCTCTTGAAGCCAACCGTGCTGTCCGACAGCTCTAGCCTACTGACTGGCTTCTAGCTACACACACAGGTATGTGCGCATACGTGTGCGCACGTGCATACATATATATGATTAGTGAAATTAGTTCATGTGCTTTTCAAGACTGCTGCCCCCTTACAAAAAGTTGACGGTGCTTTTTGACCTCTCTTGTTTTTTATCTAACATACGGTAAATTTTATTTTTGCATCTATTCGCTGGTTGCATGATGGCGGAGGGGAGGGCTGGTGCCACTTGTACTTTTAACACGTAGCCATATGAAAATTCCTTCGCATCGGCCAACGGTAGCCGCTTATACTACTTTTTGTCTCATAAGATTTAACATGGGGAATAAAGGCAGCACCTGTTCTGCAACCAGCGAATATCGTATATCGTGTTCCGCATGTACATACGGAAAAAGTATGTATATTATACAAGTGGGGCTTTGACCCTTCCCCCCACCCCCCTCTGCTCGCTCCGCTGCCAATCTCTCATGCCCTGGTTACTTTTAATAATGTACTTGATTTTAAAGGGGAGTTTTAAATAATTACTTATTTTTGCTTTCTCATAGAGGAAGCTGTGTATCAGTAAAAAAAAAAGTTTTCTCAAAAAAATGTCAGAAATGTTTTTTATCGTGTTGGAAATGAAAATCCATCATTTAAAAAAATTCTGTCTGTGTGTGTGTGTTTGTCTATATGTGTATGCATGTAGTCAGTCATATCTTAGAAATCCTTCGAACGATTTCAATGATTGAAGGATCAAAATGTTAGCTTTCATAACTTCATAGAGGCTCGGAAAAAAAATTCAAGTTTTATACATTAATAAGGTTGTTCTGAGGATTTTTGATATCTTTATATTAGCTGGGACAAATAGTTGAAATTATATACCTTTAAAAAATTTTTATGACGATTTTTTATCTAACAAGCGGTTTTTGACTATTATATAATCTGAACTTGATTTCCTTAATAATGAAATCGTAAAAAGAATCAAAATAACTGTTTTTTTATTTTGAATCATCTTCTCACGTTTCGTCTTTCTATTTTTTTAAAGAAATTCTAAAATTTTTATAAAAAATCAGTCATATTTGGGAGACTTACCGATATATTTTGAACATGCAGAATGTAAACTGTGAAAATTCAAGTTTCATACCTTATTAAAGTTATTGTGATGATTATTTATGGTGAAAAACCGGTTTTTTGTCATTTTAAATTTGGTTTTATGGATAGTAATGTATCATATATGATTAAAACGTTTATATTCCTTATTTTGAGTTATTTTGCTGAAATATTTCAACTATTACACAGCAACACAAGAAAAAAAATTATTGTCGAGTCTTACACTTAGACCATGCGGACTATTTGTTTTTGGGGTCACTGAGTCCAAATCCGTGGTCAAACAAACCTCTACAAGTCTAAGTTTTGACATGAACTCAAAAAACTAATTTTACACGAGCAAAAAATTATTTTTTGAGTGAGCTCATCATACCGTGCAAACTATAAGTTTTTGGGGTCGCTGAATTGAGATCTGTGGTTAAAATAATCTCTGTATGTCTAAGTTCCGACATAACCTTGAATAACCTGTTTTAAACAAAAATAATTTTTGGAGTTTGCCAGTTAGACCATACATATTGTATGTTTCTGCCTACTGACATTACCTAAGAAGTCTCAAATAGAATGATATTAAAAAAGCTCGAAATCTGATTCATCAAACACCATGTGAAAAATCTTAACTCCAGTTGTTAGGAAAAAAACTACTCAGTAAAACTATGTCACCGTAAATTTATCATCCTACATCCCCATTATTCCGTCATTCCATAACCCTTATAACTCAATAACTTTAGAAAAACTGTTACTTCAGCAATTATACTTTAAAAATTTATTTCTTAAGCTGTAAACTAAAAACCCATTAGTCAAACCTGATAGACACATACTCCCTCATTTCCATCACCTTGAAATTCTATAACCCCGTAACACTATATTAATGTATACGATATGTATTCTCATGTTTGTGCAAGAAAGACTTTTGTAAGTTCACTTTCTCGCTTAATTGACACGCTATTTGTAGGTGTGTTTTGGAATATAGATCCCGGACTACATTCTTAATTTGACATGTTTCTTAGAAAATTCTTTCGAAAACATAGCCTATGTTTGTACAATATTAAAAGCAACTTACACAGAACATTCGTCCAATAAATCCCTATTCCATGTGTCTGCATCCAGAGCACCTCCTCGCAGTGACGGCAAGCAACAGATTATGCCTGTGATTCGTCAAACTTCCTGGATTACGGCTTCTATGCCGTCATGGCAGGTGCACGTAAGCGTTTTTCGATGCAGAGGGTCGGATTCTCAGCATCGGCAGCCAGTCAGCGTGAGAAGGTGATCCCGCAGCAGTCGTCATCAAGCGACCGTAGTTCCACATTAGTTGCATAGTGACTTGGTTAGCATGAAATTCAATGCTACAAGAAAATCACTCTAGTGTTTGCCATCACATGATTGTCATGCGAATCATGACAGTTTTGGATGTAAAATATCTTATGACGGACTGTTAACAGCCACGTAAGGGAAAATATGCAACGAAAAGTCTGGTCCGCTCCTCCACTGCTATTTACCCCACCACTGCGGATTTTTCTCTCCATCTTTCTCTCTCTCTCTCTCTCTCTCTCACTATATATATACTAGTGGGGCTTCGCCCCCTGCGCGCTCCGCGCGCCAACCCCCATATTTCAATATTTTTATTCTCGTGTCTGAATGATAAATAAAAAAA
>JAPYYV010012887.1:0-10097 GCA_030522625.1 Copidosoma aretas
AATCTTAACCAATTCCAATATTTAACGTATAAAAAAGTCATAAAAAACACAAAAAATCCTGCTACAAACATAATAAGGAATTTGAGCTGATTTTCCCTCTGGCGAGTGAAAGTAATAATAAAAATAACGATTTACGTAAGAATAACAATATTGACAACGATGACATTGGTGACAATCGCCAATGCTGGATCAGGGGCAAGGGTCCAGTCCTACACGAGACAACTCTACACAAGCACTCTACACCATATAAAGCCACTTTATACAGTTATAGTGATATAAAGTGTAGAGTGCTTGTGTAGATTTGTCCTGTGTAGGACTGGACCCTTGCTGGATCAGAAACTTATCCAATGTTTACATTCCTCATAACGTAGCAGAAATTGGAGTCTTGGGACTTAACCACAGTCTGCTTAGCTCGATTGATTACAAATATGCACTAAAAATTATTAAAAACACTCAGTCGTGAAAATTCAAATTTTCATAACGATATAAAAAAGAGCATTAGACAAAACGTTGTTAGTGATATCTCGCATTCCGTCCAACACAAAAGTAATGTCCTGGTTTGCGAAATGCTATTTGGACGTAAATTAAATGAAACTCACACATTTCTTAGAAATCATCCTTAAATTTACTTTACACGAGCAGATAAAGTGTACATCAACGTTTGTATGAATATAAATGGATATAATACAAAAATGTTAGAATTCCTCAATGATCAAACCACTTATACAATAATAAAATGAAACCCATTAAAACAGCTGCAATCAAAAACGCATAAACTTTTACAATCTCTTAATAATAACAATTACCCAAATAAAAAATATCGTGATAATCGCAGGACTGTCAGGATAAGCTATGTTTTTTTTTTTATTATAAGAATATTTATTGAAAAAAACAAAATCAATTATAATAATAAAATAAAAATTTGTCGAAAATAATTTCTTTTGTCGATGACAAATTAATCAACTGATAATGTAAGTTTTCCCGTAAATATTGCAACAGGATTAGGAACAATGTATGCATACAACTTCATCTATTTTCACTTAGACGATCCATTGGCCATTTCCGTGATATGTCTGATATTCTCTCTCTCCCTTACTCTATGCGCAGGCCCACACGTACCCTACATATACATAATAATGAAAAAATGTGTGGTTCGTGGTGCCACTCAGACGCTCAGCTGATGTTTGGCAAACTCTTTAAAAAGATTGTGAATTTTATGAGGCTTGAGTAATGTACATATTCAATAATGATGTCATTTTTGTACCCTTGACAGGTGAAAACCATTTTTTCTTATACTAATACATCAATCAAAATGATTTGCCGCTTTTCAATTTTTGCGCGTCATTTTGTACATAAGTAGATATAAATATTTTGGTATTCTTTTGCCTTCGTTCGCAGTGCTCGTACTTATGTCTGAACATCAGTCTGATGCACGTAGGTTCAAATTTTACTATAAAATTGAGTTATACATAGTTAGATTCAATGTTTTGAAATTTCTGCCTTTATCGTAATACAAGCTCTTTTTATTCATACTAAAGCAGTATTCAGGCTGATTTGTTAAAGCGATTCATGTAAATAATTAAAACGTCATCGCAAACCTTAAATTTAAGTCTTTAAAGGGTTGAAAATATAAATAGAGTAAGAATTTTCAGTAATTTTATTAGAAAAAAAAATTTGAAAATAATTAATATAATTGTTGACAAGTAAAATTATATGTACTCTATCTTTTAATCAGCTGGCTAGATCTGACACGCTTGAAATTTCCATTAAAGTATATTGCAGAAAATCGAAGTTAAGCTTTCGTGTGTTAAAAATGTCGATCAATTAAAAAACTACAGCTGATTGGAGCTATCTCACAAAAATTCGACTAAAACGTAAATTTTCTATGCAAAGCCTCAACTTTAATTGACTGTAACTTTCAGAGGAATTTAAATTTTCAATCTTCGCAAGACATAAATTAAAACTTATTTCAAGCACTTCAAGGATCTTTCTACAGAATTGCTCTAGCTATTATCGAAAAACGTTACGTGTTGAAGATTGTGCCGAATATTTCTGTCCATCTCGTTTTTTGAAATTTTCGCTTCATTTTTCAAAGTAAGTTTCAAAAAAGTTTGTCTCCTCTAATTTTTTGCATGTTTACGACTTTTTCCACATTCCTAGATGTATGTGGAAGAAAAAAAGTCGTGTCCCATAGATATGCTCCTAAATTTTTTTTTTTTTTTTTTAGATGGAGCTTTCTTATTATGAATAAAATGTAGAATTGGGCATATATATGCACTAATGTATATTTTTTTTATTACATTATTATTATTGTTAGTATTTATACGTGCACACATTTATACGAACACACATTATCACATAAATACATACGTCCATGCGTACATTTATAAACGGACCACTATAAAAAGCACTTGAATCACGATAACCAGCGTGTACTACAGTAAACCGTAGATCCGTAACAGAAAAAAAAGAAATTTTAACACTGGTTAATTACGATGGTCTATTTATTTATTATTTTATGGATTAATATTGAAACATAGATAATTCTTAGAAATGATTTCTCAAAACTCGAGTTGTTTACCGATAGTTACCATTGTGGCAAGTGGGTGGGGGTGGCTCATGTAGCGTGCAGAGGGGCGAAGTCCTACTAGTGTATAAACATATGGGGCATTCCAAGTCGAACCGTACAGTCAAAAAAAATATTTGTCGAAAAAGTACTACATTTGATAGTAATTAGGTAGACTAGAACTCACCCAAAATTTGAGCCTTCTAGAGTCACGTGACTAGCGTCTATAGCGGTTTTAAATATTTAAATTTTTGTTGAAGGCCTAAACTTGCTAATTTTTTAGCAGAAAAAATCGAAAGCTAAAAGGAAGAAACAGTACATGATTTTCTGTATTTTTTAAAGCTCAATTCTTAAAAATATTTTTAACATTTGGAGTGCTAGTTTAAGCCTGCATTTTAAGGTTAGAAAGTTTAAATAACTTTTTCGGTTATGTAGTCACTTTTTGTTATAAATTTTGTTTTGTTTCTTATAGTTCTGCACATCTTTTTTTACAGGGATTTTGCTTTAGAATGGGCAAGATTTAAGTACCAGCACTAGATGGCGCTGAAGGTTCAAATAAACGTATCGAAGCCTTTGTCACACACGCTTTTTAATTTTTTTCTTACGAAAAAAAAATTTTCTATTTATTTAGGAGTGCTGACTCAATATTATGAATTTTAATCTAAATATTTAAAATGGTGGATCCAATATGGTGAACAATGATTAGAAATTTAACGATTCAGCAGCAAAAAAAATTTTGTATATGCAGTGTTTGATTCTAAGAAAAAAATATTACTGCACAATAACTATGCACTCGATCAAAAATTCACAGGTAAAATTTTGTTCTTAGAATCATACACTGCATATATATTTAATTTTTTTCTAAGGCTGAATTCGTTACATTTCGAATCATAGTCTGCCATATTAGATCCACTACATTAAATATGTGAATTAAAATTTTTCATTTCAAGTCAGTACTCCTAAATAAACTATAGATTTTATTTTGTAATAAAAAATGGAAATTGCGTAAGAGAAAAATGCTTAAATACGGTCATTTTCACCTTCAGCACCAACTATCGCTGAAATTTGCATGATGCTTATTCCAAACCAAAATTTCCATGAAAGATGATGTGGAAAGCTATCAAAAACGAAGAAAAATTTGAAAAATCACTGAGTTAACCTGACCAAAAAAATTATTTGAACTTTCTGACCTGTCAATGATGGCTTACACTAGCTCTGAAATTTTTTAAAATGATAGTAAATGTTTTAATTTTCGTACAGCCACTGACGCTAGTCACGTTACTGTAGAAGGCTCAAATGCTGGTTAAGTTTTACTCTTACCAAGTACTGTCAATTGCCAAACTTATAAAACAAAATTTTTCTGGACTGAACAGTTTGACGTAGAATGCCCAATATCGCAGACTATGATTCAAAATGTAACGAATTCAAACTTAAAAAAAAATTAAATCTATATGCAGTGTTTGAATCTAAGAAAAAAATGATACGTGTAAATTTTTGATCGAGTGCATAGTTATTGTGAAGTAACATTTTCTTCTTAGAATCAAACACTGCATATATATTTAATTTTTTTTAAGGCTAAATTCGTTACATTTTGAATCATAGTCTGCCATATTGGGCCTTCTACGTCAAACTGTTCAGTCCAAAAAAATTTTGTTTAATAAGTATGGCAATTGACAGTACTCATATTAATACATCAATCAAAATGATTTGCCGCTTTTAAATTTTTGCGCGTTATTTTGTACATGAGAGGATATAAATATCTTGGTATTCTTTTGCTTTCGTGCGCAGTGCTCGCACTTATGTCTTAACATCAGTCTAACGCACGTAGGTTCAAATTTCACTATAAAATTAAGTCATACATAGTTAGATTCAATGTTTTGAAATCTCTGCCCGTTTCGTAATACAAGCTCTTTTTATTCATACTAGAGCGTTATTCGGGGTAATTTGTTAAAGCGATTCATGTGAATGATTAAAACATTATCCAAAACATTCAATTGAAGTCTTTAAAGGATTAAAATTATAAACAGAGTGAAAATTATAGTAATTTTATTAGAAAAAAAAATTTGAAAATAATGAAAATAATTTTTAACACGTGAAGTTAAATGTACTCTATCTTTCAATCAGCTGGCTAGACCTGACACGCTTGAAATTTCCATTAAAGTATATTGCAGAAAATCGAAGTTAAGCTTTCGTGTGTTAAAAATGTCGATCAATTAAAAAATTACAGCTGATTGGAGCTATTTCACAAAAATTCGACTGAAACGTATATTCTCTATTCAAAGCCTCAACTTTAATTGACTGTAACTTTCAGAGAAAATTAAATTTTTAACTTTTCCAAGACATTCATTAAAGCTCATTTCAAGCACTTAAAGGATCGTTTTACATAATTGCTCCAGCTATTACAGAAAAAAAATTATCTGCTAAAGAGTGTGCCGAATATTTTCGTCGCACTCGTTTTTTCAAATTTTCGCTTCATTTTTCAAAGAAAGCTCAAAAAAAGTTTGTCTCCTTAAATTTTTTGAATTTTCACGATTTTTTTCACATTTCTGGATGTATGTGGAAAAAAAAAGTCGTGTCCCATAGGTAAGGTCCTAAATTTTGTTTTTTATAGAGCCGGTCTTATGTAAGTATAATTATAAGTATGTATGTTATTTATGTACGTATTTGTCTATGTATGTGAAAATGTTTTTGTAAGTTTTTGTATGTGTGTATGCATATATTTATTGATCTATTTATGTATACATGCATGTACGTATTTATTTATTCATGTATTAACTTTTATGATTATGTGTATAAGTGTACATGTATCCAAGTATGTTGGCATGTATTCATGTGTATATGTATGTGTACATTTTTCTCTCTGTAATGTATATACGTATGTATGTATGTTCGTACGTATTTATGCATGCATGGATACATTAATTTATGTATGTAACAACAGGCCAACATTTTAAATCGTTATTTGTTTCATAATATTAGTATTTATTGTATCCTGTTTGGACTTTACTTTGCTTTGAACTATTTGGGTAAAAAAAAATCAAAGCAAATAGTGTTTCCCTATGTTCAAAGAACAATCTTAAAATCGATGACTTTCGACCCGCTTTTTAAATGTTCCCTACCTACATAAAGTTATTTCAATAGGCTTATAATTATGAAAATGCATTGACAGAACTCACTTACCGCAAAAAAATTGACAAACTACATCTAAAGCAGAGAATCCTCCCCTACAAAACCATAAACAGACTAACTCTACTGATCCGGTACAACAATTAAACTCACTTTTTTTATGATCCTATTAAATTCTACACTACAAGCGGGCTTAATCACCTAACTATTTATCCTTTTACCCACCCTAGCCCTAATAATCCCCTCTACCAAACAACACGTAGGCAAACCCATCTGACTCTGGGTACACAAAGTCAAATCAGATAGTAGAGTTATAGTCGTCCACCGTCATGTCTACAAGGTGTAGATTTTATCGGCGATCATTTAAGGACAAGATAAATGGACACAGCTTTGTTTAACATAGCAACGTTTCGCTGCCCATGGGTTTTATAGCATTATCAGGCTTACTTTATTCACTAAACAACACGGAGCACCATGCATGTAAAAAACTAATGCCCAGTAATAAAATACGAGCAATACAAACATATGAACAATAAAAAGTTAGCAAGAAACTGACGCTTTACAAGTTTTAAGTGGAAGTTTAGTAGTGTTAGTCGAACGTACGTACAGTACAAAGGCGAAACTGTATCTAAACGTGATCACCACTCACGAGCTTTATGTGTCGTTGTCAGCAGATAATTGAGCGCCTTGTATTATGTTTTAAAATTCGCCACAATGGTGAATAAATTTTAATTAAGGAGTCAACATCCTCTTTTTCAGTCAATGTATCGTCATTTTCATTAATATTTATCGTTTCTAAGACCATCCTTGTCTTAGACAGGAGAACAATAACATTACACGGCTGAAGGCTATTTTTAATTTTCTCAAAAAATTGGTTATTAACGAATGAAATAGATGAAAACAGGTAAGAAGTTCTGCCTTTTATGTGTTTGTTAATAAATGAGACCGGACAATCATTTTCCAGCAGTGACTGTATTACAATAATAATATTCGTACTATGAAAATATTGGTGAGACATATGAAATAGCTGGATCAACAAGATTGTAAATTATATATATTTTTTAAGGTAATCGGATTATTAGACAAAAAATGGACAGTACGGATAGTGGATATACCCCTTCTGTACCAATTAGTGATAATTTTAGAATTTTTATAATTAGGGTTATGGCAAAAAAATTATTGGTATTGTTATTCTGTAGTTTATGAGTGAATTTTATGTTGTTATCGCAAGTTTCAAAAAAATTTAAACCTGAAGCAGTGTGTTTTTCATGAATACAAATTATGGTATAGTCCAACTATCGAGAATAAAAAGGGGATACAATTGTAATTACGTTTTAATTCGGGGAGGCAAGTGCTTAGTCAGTCATGGCGAGGTCCGTGAATGGACGGAAATAAGTGAGCCCATAGGTTTGCCACGGATCTGTCGACATACAGTTCCATTAAAAGTAAGAAACATATTTTTAAATAAAAATCGTTAACAATCTTTTAATGTTTCAAGCTGGGTTTTACTATCTCTTATCCAAGCTATCGAAGACTAAATGACGAGGTGCGTTAGTAAGGAGTGAGGTTACGTCTGATGACAATAAAGTAAATTGGAGGGGGATGGTGACATTCAAAATTTTTTTGAACAATTGAGAGCTATTGGTTATGTGAGAACCTGATGGAAGGAAACAGTTTTTTTAACAATGGTCAATCACTTTGGCTAAAAAATGTGAAGGACTATTGACCGTGAA
Source organism: Copidosoma aretas (assembly GCA_030522625.1). NCBI lineage: Eukaryota > Metazoa > Arthropoda > Insecta > Hymenoptera > Encyrtidae > Copidosoma > Copidosoma aretas. The sequence goes on from JAPYYV010012887.1 coordinate 7,426, forward strand.
AATAATTGGTCGGAGAAAAAAATTTGTTCCGTAGATTTTTGGGAATCTATAAGCTCTAGCTATTACCGTGTTAAATTGAATAATTCCTGTATTTTTAAACTTTTTGAAGCTATGCTTCTTACGCTGCGTCTAGCGGCTGCACCTAACATGGGAAAAAAGACAGTAAGATCCACCAGCCCGCTGCCTCATTTCTCGCGCTATAGGTAAAGCAAGTAAGTGAGGATAAGAGAACTGGCGAGTAAAGGGGGCGGGCCGGCATGGCACGCCAAATAGCTGAGAGCCGTGGGTAGCGAGTAAGGGGGAGACAGAGAGAGAGAGAAAGCTGCTTACTGTACGTGCTGCCGCTGCGCAATCAGCATACCTATACATACAAGTATGATCCTAACCGAATTTCGGGCTGACACGGGTCACTTGCACTGGCCTAAAATTCCCTTTCAAACATCAACACGTAATAAACGCTCGGGTTAACAAAAGGTGTGAGCGTATATGCATATAGTGGGCGCAGACTGTGTGTGTGTAGTATTGGTATAGTACAGTTACAATCAATGATTCTGCCAAACATCAGCTAAGCGCCTAAGTGGCACCACAAGCCACACATTTTTTCATTATTATGTATATGTAGGGTACGTGTGGGCTTGCGTATAGAGTGAGGGAGAGAGAGAATATCAGACGTATCACGGAAATGGCCAATGAATCGTCTGAGTAAAAATAGATGAATGTGTATGCATACATTGTTCCTAATCCAATTGCAATATTTACGGGAAAACTTACATTATCAGTTGATTAATTTGTCATCGACAAAATAAATTATTTTCGACTAATTTTTATTTCATTATTATAATTGATTTTGTTTTTTTGAATAAATATTCTTATAATAAAAAAAAAACATATCTTATCCTGACAGTCCTGCGATTATTACGTTATTTTTTATTCGGGAAATTGTTATTATTAAGAGATTGTAAAAGTTTATGTGTTTTTGATTGCAGCTGTTTTGATTGGTTTCATTTTATTATTGAATAAGTGGTTCGATCTTTGAGTAGTTCTAACATTTTTGTATTATATTCATTTATATTCATACAAACGTTGATGTACACTTTATCTGCTGGTGTAAAGTAAATTTGAGGATGATTTCTAAGAAATGTATGAGTTTCATTTAATTTACGTCTAAATAGCATTTAGCGAACCAGGACACTACTTTTGTGTTGGACAGAATGCGAGATATTACTAACAACGTTTTGTCTAATGCTCTTTTATATATAGTTATTAAAATTTGACCTTTCACGACTCAGTGTTTTTAATAATTTTTAGTGCATATTTGTAATCAAACGAGCTAGCGGACTGTGGTTAAGTCCCAAGGCTCCAATACCTGCTACGTTATGAGGAATGTAAACATTGGATAAGTTTCTGATCTAGCAATGGTCCAGTCCTACACAGGACAAATCTACACAAGCACTCTACACCTTATATCACTATAACGGTACCCACATAGCATCGTACGTTTCTGAAACATTTCTGAAACGTTTCATTGGAAACTTAGAAACATTTCAACTTAAGTCTCAGAAACGTTTCTGAAACGGTTCAGAAACCTTAAAATGTCCGCTCTAAAGCTGATACGAAACGTCTCTGGAACGTTTCCAAAACGTTTCTGAAACAATCCCACATTTAGTGCAAATATTACCAAAAATAATTGTTTTTAATTATTTTATCTATGCCCAATATCAGAAAAATAATATAAAATAGAAAAAAAAAAAAAAGCTGCTGGACGTGGGGCACGAACCAAGACTGCCAGAATGAAAGGCAAGTATCTTATTCACTTGGCCAAAGTGGATAAGATACCTGATCAATAATTTACGTCCATATAAGCTTCAAAGGTCATGTACTTTTTTTTTGTTATTTACAAATCAATAGTACACACGTATAAATATTATAACCAGAATATTTTGAAAAAATTTGCAAATTAATATATGTATTTTAATGATTAAGTTGTAAAAAATAAATTTAAAGTACATGGCCATTGCAGCTTATGTGGACGTAAATCATAGATCAGGTATCTTAACCACTCTGGCCAAGTGAATAAGATGCTAGCCTTTCGTTCTGGCAGTCCTGGTTCGTGCCCTACATCCGGCAGCTTTTTTTTTTATTTTTTTTCATTTTTTACTATTATTTTAATGATATTGGGGATGGATAAAATAATTAGGAACAATTATTTTTGGTAATATTTGCACATAATGTGGGATCGTTTCAGAAAAGTTTGAGAAACGTTTCAGAGACGTTTCGTGTGAGCTCTCGAGCGGACATTTAAAGGTTTCTGAAACGTTTCAGAAACGTTTCGGAGACTGAAGTCGAAACGTTTCTAAGATTCCAATGAAACGTTTCAGAAACGTTTCAGAAACGTACGATGCTATGTGGGTATAAAGTGGCTTTAAATGGTGTAGAGTGCTTGTGTAGAGTTGTCTCGTGTAGGACTGAACCCTTGCCGCTGATCCAGCATTGGCGATTGTCACCAATGTCATCGTTGTCAATATTGTTATTCTTACGTAAATCGTTATTTTTAATATTACTTTCACTCGCCCGAGGGAAAATCAGCTCAAATTCCTTATTATGTTTGTAGCAGGATTTTTTGTGTTTTTTATGACTTTTTTATACGTTAAATATTGGAATTGGTTAAGATT
>JAPYYV010012888.1:0-10097 GCA_030522625.1 Copidosoma aretas
TTTTGTACTCTGGCTTCCCATAAAATACTTTTGCTACAACTGATGAAGATCATTTCATCATCTTATTGATTATCAGGAGTGTATTGAGAAGGTATATCTGAACAAATGCGTACTTCTTCAAAGTTTGTCAATTCCATAATTTGTTCTCATTTGGCACTATTAAAAAAGGGATGGCGCCATACAGAAAAGGAAAAAGAGTCATTCAGACTCAAAACAATGATGACTTTGCCATCAAAGTTGCAAAAATTGTTTCAAGTACCTTTCCTGATCAAGATAATTGGAACATACACCAAGTTCGAGAAGGCTCCGTAGCATTTACAGTTGGTTTTTTGTGTTACATTTTTGGAAGGTAGATGGGTTACAAGGGGTACACCATCTACTGTGAAAAATAATCATTTAGAGAATAGGTCAATTATTTGTTTCTTATAAGTAAAGTTGAATCTTTAATTCAAACGAATACTGGTATATTATCCCTACGTTATTATTTATATTAGTAACTTAAAAAATAATCATTTAAATTTTCATTTTGCGTTATACACTTTCATTTCATAACTTTATTCTCACTTAATAGATAACTGTCTCGGTAACTAGACACAATATTATTTTGATTGAAATATAATTTTGTTGGAACATTGACACATAACATATTAGTATTTTTAAAAAAACTGTAAATTTTTTATGATTCAAAGTCTAATGAAAATGTCCTTCGAAGACGCCATGTATAACAAGGAAACAAACACGAACTTTCGATTAAAAATTCTCTGGTACATGACATATGAATCGTCTCATTTTTTGAGAGGACTTGTATTTTTACCTAAATCACAGCATACTCTATTTTGAATAATATATATGTCAATTTCTTTTTTTACGACCCATCTACCTTTAACATTTATAACGATATCACGTTGACATTGGTTGTATCAATTTTAGATTGCAAAAGCTTTGAAAGACAACATTAATAACAGCTCATTTCGCACGAAATTAAGAAATGAGTGGAAACGACGAGACATTCCAAAATTAATTGCTGCGATTAAATCATCTAATACCGCTGAAGTGAATAATTTGAGATTATCCGATATTCACAAACGTCATAATAGGCCAGTAGGAACTAAAACAAAAAGGACTGTTTCGGCGAAAATTGTTGCTTCAAAACTAGTGGTCAACATCTTTTCACCGTACGTCGGGAAACTCTTCACCTCGAGAATTGAAACAATTCATCTATCTGACAAATACCGACAACAACCTGATGGTAATGAATGTTCCCGCAGTACAAGTGTGCCAGAGTTTCGTCGTTCAAAGCTCCATCAACAAGCTAGTATCAGAAGTCTTTGTCTCCATAAGGACATACAGGTAGATTCACTTATAATTAATTCTTATAATGTCACTGTTACACAATAATACAATTGTTTTTCGTAGGAAAACAATGCAGAAGATCGCCATATATCTGAACCCAGTGGAAAATCTAGTTTGCTTGTTCAGAAAACCAAGATAACATCTCTGAAGAGTAGTTCCTGTAAAACGGAGTGGATTGGCGCACCTATGGGAGAGGATTTGAAAAGATTGTATTATTATAGTGCTCTTAAATTCAAAAACGAAGTAATCAATGTTAATGATTTCATTTATATCGAGTCAGTCGAATCAGCTTTACCGTTACAAATAGTTCAGATAAAATACATGTGGCAAAGTGGGATGAATATTAAAATGATTCATGTGGTATCTTTTTTGCGAGGCACTCAAACAGTTTTGGGGGAAACTGCAAGTTCCACAGAATTATTTCTTGTTGATGAATGTAAAGATGTACCTGCCTCATATATTAAGTGTACAACTGCAGTAATTTATAAAGATATGGCAGACATTTGGAATTCGAAAGGTGACATTTGTCTATATCCAATATTAAATTTACCAAACTTCATTGTATTGATTGGTTAGTGGTTTCAATATTGCGAAATTTTTTAAATATTTTTACAGAAGATGTTGATACAGATTTTAGCCTGGAGGGATCTTCAGATTTATTATTTTACTACCACAAACGCTATGACTCCAATACCGCCCGGTTTCAGGATATAGAGCCAGACGTTATATCAGATTTGGATATTAAATATCGTTTTTGTTCATCTTGTAATCGTTGCAGAAACTCAATGTTATCCGTCACAAGGCCTGAAGTATTTGATAAATTAGAGGAAAAAATTAACAAGGAAGTAACATATGGCAAATTTAAATTCAGAGACGAAGAGTTTATGGTTGGAAGTACTGTGTATCTACCACCCCAGACGTTCTCCTTCAAGTATCCAGTCAAACAACAAGCCGTTATCGACGCTAAGCGAAAAAAAGTCGATGAAGACATGTTCCCGGAATATTTTCGCAAAGATCTCAACAATATCAAAGGATCTAATTTCGATACTTGTGAACCTGTTGAAATTGGATACATTACTAAAATACACGCCACGACAAACGTTCGTTTACTTGCTTGCACCAATTTAAAAATAACGGTAAACAAATTATACCGTCCAGAAAATACTTGCTTAGATGAATCTTCAAAGGAACGATCTGATTTTAATTTGTTGTATTGGAGCGAAGAAGGTACTAGTTTTCTTTAATTACTCTTGCATAAAAGTATCAAATATTTTTTCTGAATTATGCTTTTCTAGAATGTACGGTATCATCGACCCAAGTAATTGGAAAGTGTTTCTTAGCTTACATGGAAAATCAAGATGATGTACATAAATTTGTAGACAAGGGACCACATCGCTTTTATTTCTCTGAAATGTACAATAGTCAGAAAGAGGAATTTCATGATCCACCTGAAACAGCACGTACTATTGGGAAAACGAGTAGGGCGAGTGATAAGCTGCAATCAAAGAGCAAACATTCAGAATATCAAAGTACGGTGATTGATACTCCCTGCGTATATCCCACAGTTTTCCGTAAATTAAGAACTTTGGATGTCTTTGCTGGTTGTGGTGGTATTAAATACTGAATCAAATTCTAATAGACTTTTATTTGTGTACTTTTTTTAAAAATTTATTTTCACAGGGCTTTCGGAAGGTCTGCGTCAAGCTGATGTTACAGACTACTGTTGGGCTATCGAAATCGACAAGTACGCCGCACAAGCTTATCGTCTCAATAATCCTGGGGCGACAGTTTTCACAGGAGATTGTAATCATTATCTGATGAAGGTGGCACAGGTAAATAAATGTCTTCATTTCTTCTGTTTTTTTGAGCAGAGTGAAATAACAATAACAAAGAAAATAACGTTATTTGTAGGGTGAAACCATTATTGATGGTAGAAGATTCCCACAGAAGGGTGAAGTAGATTTACTTTGTGGGGGTCCACCTTGTACAGGATTTAGCGAGATTAACAAGTATTCTAAAAAGACCAATGCAGTTCGTAGTAACTCATTATTACTGACATATCTCTCGTACTGTGATTACTACAGGCCTCGATTTTTTATTATGGAAAATGTACGAAATTTTGTTACATTTCAAAAAGGTGCAGTCCTTCGACAAACTTTGAAGTGTCTTATTACAATGGGATACCAATGTACATTTGGCATTGTACAGGCAGGGAGTTATGGCGTGCCACAAGCGCGTCGAAGGTATTTGATTCAATACTACACCTCTTGTGTTTCTATGCTTACATTAACAAACTTCTCTGTATAAAGCTGTTCTCCATTTTTTAAGATTAATAATATTAGCAGCTGCTCCAGGAGAGATTCTCCCCAAATTGCCTAAGCCTCTACACGTATTCAGCAAGTCAGCTTGTAATTTAAGCTTCATTATAGATCAACAGAAAGTAAGTTAATGTTTTATTGTTTATTGTGCGTATCTTTTAAATAGTGTATATGATAAAACATGCGAACAATAGTATGATACGGCATATGACTGGGCTGCATCAGCACCTTACAGGGTGTTGACAGTAAAAGATGCGATGTCAGATCTTCCTAAAATCCGAAACGGCAAAAATGACAACGTTTTTCTTTACAATAGTAAACCGGTATCACATTTTCAAAGAAAGGTTTGTATGTGTATACAAATGGAGTACCTTTATGATCTTATATACAATACAATTCTTAATCGCTGCTCTTTTTCAAACAAAAGCTAAGAAATGAAGAAAATGTACTATTTGATCACGTATGCAAGAATTTTGGTACGCTTGTTCACAAAAGAATAGCTCACATTCCCCGAGAGCCTGGCTCCGATTGGCGGGATTTGCCAAACATAGAAATACCCTTGAACAATCTCACTTCTACTGTAAAATTTTAAGTATCTACAGGATCGATCAATACAATATATGTTTTGTTTTTGAATGGCGTTGATTAACTTTTATATTTACATTTACCTACAGACAGTACCAATATCATGATGAGAGAGTGGGAAAAAGTGGCACGGGAGCGCTAAGGGGTGTATGTAATTGTGCTACTGGGGGACAGTGTAACCATCATTTTCAACAAGACACCCTCATTCCGTGGTGTCTGTCTCACACAGCCAATTGTCACAACCATTGGGCAGGTGTCTACGGTCGACTAGCGTGGAATGGATTCTCTGACACTGTTTTAGCGAATTTGAATCCCTTGGGAAAACAGGTAAAATATTGCAATAATTTGGTGTCATAAAAAAGCCAATATTGAATAATTCGATAATAAATTTGTTCAGGGGCGTGTACTGCATCCACATCAAAACCGAGTTGTTAGCGTGCGTGAGTGCGCGAGACTTCAAGGGTTTTCTGACACTTTCCGATTTTGCGGAAACGTTAAACACAAATATAAACAAATTGGCAACGCTGTTCCACCATCACTGGCGAAGGCAATTGGTTTAGAATTAAGGCAAAGCCTGTAATTACGCCCATAATTAAAACAATCAAAAAATATTTGACAGTACATAAGTTAATGTAAAACATAAGGTGTGAAATAAATGTACATATGCCTGCGATGGAATAAAAGTGTGTTGAAATATAAAAAAACTTGAAGACAACACAAAATTAAAGTTTCTTATATTTCTTACAAAGAAACTTTAAGAACTTTTTTTAAAAATAAAACACACTATACCCTGCACCTTTTCAATAAATTTATATAAACAATAGTATATTGCGAGACATAAGTAAAGGCAGCATGTTGTGTCCACAGGTGCACAATCGGCCTGCCTAGTAATTTGTATAATTGTACGTTATTTTTTTCTATTTAGACGTATTGTAAATAATTTTTTTCGCAACTTCTGCACCGCAGACTGACCACAAAAATTTATTCTAGTGCTGTGGTGTGTGTAGAGCTAATAGCCGTAAAAAAAATCCAGGTCTTTTTATTGTAAGTGTAGTAAATAATTAATGTCGGACATTCTACGCCTCAGTCTGACCCACAAAAATTTATTTTAGCGCTGTAGTGTAAGTGTAGCTAATAGCTGTAAAAAAATTCCAGGTTGTGAGTGTAGTGAAAAATTATTTCCGGAAATTCTACGCCTCAGAATGACTTACAATAAATTTTTTTAAGTGCAGTGGTGTGAGTATAGCTAAAGCCTGTGAAAAAAATCCAGGTCTTTTTGTTATAAGTGTCGTGAATAATTATTTTCGGGGATTGTACGCCACATACTGACCCATAACAATTTATTTTAGCGCTGTGGTGTGAGTGTAGCAAAAAGCCGTGAAAAAAATCCAGGTCTTTTTTTAATAAGTCTAGTAAAAAATTATTTTCGGGAATTCTACGCCACAGACTGATCCGCAAAAATTTATTTTAGCGCAGTGGTGTGATTGTAGCTGAATGCCGTAAAAAAATTCTAGGTCTTTCTTTAATAAGTGTAGTAAATAATCAATTTCGGAAATTCTACGCCTCAAACTGACCCACAAAAATTTATTTCAGCGCTGCGGTGTGAGTGTAGCTAATAGCCGTGAAAAAAAACCGGGTCTTTTTATTAAAAGTGCAGTAAATAAATATTTTCGGAAATTCTACGCCACAGACTAATCCGCAAAATTTATTTTAGCGCAGCGGTGCGAGTGTAGCTAATAGCCGTAAAAAAATTCCAGGTCTTTCTGTTGTAAGTGTGGTAAATAATTATTTCCCGAAATTGTACGCCTCAGAATGACTGACAAAAATTTATTTAAGTGCAGTGGTGTGAGTGTAGCTCATAGCCCTAATAAAAATCCAGGCCTTTTTATTTTTTAAGTAGCAAATAATTATTTTCGGAAATTCTACGCCTTAAACTGACCCACAAAAGCCTATTTTAGCGCTGTGGTGTAAGTATACCTAATAGCTTTAAAAAAAATCCAGGTCTTTTTGTTGTAAGTGTGGTAAATAATTATTTTCGGAAATTCTACGGCTTGGACTGTCCTACAAAAAGTTATTTAAGCGCAGTGGTGTATTTGTAGCTAATAGCCGTTAAAAAAAAAGAGGTCTTGTCATTGTGAGTGCAGTAAATAAATATTTTCGGGAATTCTACGCTTCAGAATGATCTGCAAAAATTTATTTTAGGGCAGTGGTGTGAGCGTAGCTAATAGCCGTGAAAAAGTCCAGGTCTTTTTATTGTATGTGTAGTAAATACTTAATTTAGGACATTATACGCCTCAGTCTGACATACGAAAATTTATTTAATTGTAGTGTGAGTGTATTCAATAGCCGTGAAAAAATGTAGGTCTTTTTATTTTCAGGGTGGTAACTAATTAATTCCGAAAACTCTACGCCTAAGGCTGTCTGACGAAATTGTATTTGTATGTAGTGGTATGACTTGCATTGCATCGTGTTTAAGTTGTCATTGAACAATTTTTTCATAGATAGCTACATTGCTGATCGTCAACTGGTTTCGTTGGATTTGTTAACAATTGCTATATCTTTGAATTTTTTAAGTTTTAGTAAATAAAACTAATTCAAACAGTATTTTTTATATACTTTAATATTTTTTGAGATCTTAAACTTTGGTACTTGTTTGGTAGAAAGTACGATTATGTAACTTTTCTAAATACTGAGAATCACATATGAAAGGAGATACTTTTTAACTATAATCCTGTAGTTGTTGGTTTACATTTGTTCACTAAATAAACAGATATACCACGATTTTCAGTGAAATAATACCAATCTGCCATCACAGTCCATGTTAAATTTCTAATCTCTAATAAGCTTTTTCTTCTCGTTTTCTCTCGTTAACATTAAATTTTTTGGGAGTGTACAGCGTGCAATTATAAACATTTTCTTAAAGTTCAACTCCATTATGTGTACAAACGTTTCACACACGAACCACCTTAAACGCAAGAAAAGTGTGCTTATAATGCATGGCCGGTCACCGCGGATTAAATGCAAGGTGGCTGTGAGTTTTAAACCATAGCCTCCTTGGCTTCTGTCTATCCGCATATGTATCAGTGCGAAGAGCGGTTGGGAGAAGCACGTGTCACAGCTTGAGTACACTATATATTATATAGTACACTACAATACGCGCTGTGGCAGTGCAAACACCCGCGCTTCTCCCGTCCCCTCTTTGCATTGATTTGTATGCGGAGAAAACCAAAATCCAAGGAGGTTATGGTCTCAAACCCACTGCCACCATGCGTTTCATCCGCGGTGACCAGCCCTGCACTATATGAAAACTTCTTGTGTAAGGCGTATGAGCCATTCTATGAAAGCAAGGCTACGGGCCACGCGTTGTTTTCATGGTTTGATGCCGTGCACAAATTTTTTCTCTTCGTGTAGGACGTCCATTCCAATGCATACGTATTAACATTTTCCAAAGATTATCGAGTGTCAAAGACATTGCACAATCGATAATATAAGTCTCTACACCAGTTATTAAATATATATGAGTATAACTTGCGCATTGAAGAATTGGAAAAGTTTGTAGACCAAAACCGTTTGACAGAGAATACCTTGAATGGGGTTTACCGATACGTCTCGCCCTGTTTCTGATATCTGCGCATTGTTGTACATGTTCGTTTTAACGTTTTTCACACTGTTTAAAAAATTATTTGTTTGTTTTAAATAGGCTCCTCCAACGCCTATTTACGTGAGACGCATCCAATCAGAACTTTCATTCGTCTCCCCGAATTATCACAGTTTTGATTCAATTTAAACGTATTGAATGTCACCTTTGAACAACCTTTGAATAATTTGCCATATTACCAATTTTTACAGCATTTACGATATACTTATCTTTAATGACTCAATAATATTTTTAATTGCACACGCACATTTCATTTTTTACCTCGTTAGATTTATACTTGGAAATTGCAATAGACGCGACGTAGTTATAACGTAAATAAAATGTTGTCTCATCCGTTGAACATCTCTAGTGAAAGCTATTTTGGATGGGTCATTGCCTAATACAACGCTCAATGCGAATGCAGCAGCATACAAACCACAACTTCTCCCATCAGGTTGAATAGTTAACATCCTTTTGTATACTATGTCTTTTTCGACAAGATTTGGAAAACGTTTCTTAACATATTTTAATTCAAGCTCTCTCAATTTACCAAAATTTGGCAGACTATCATATACGTGCAATTTCTCTCCATCATAGTAAACTGTTCTCCAATGTCCAGTGCACGTTCCACCGATAATTTGAACAGCACGTTGATTTGTGATCGGATTAACACCATCTATTTTATTGATGTACTGCACGCTTTGTATAGTTAATGCATTGTCGTGCTTTTTTAGTATTTCTAAAAAGTAGTCTAATGATTCATCTGATAACTTATGTACAGACGTTAAATCATCAAGTATTTCTTTTAATACTAAGCCTCTGTTATCTAAATAAGCTTGTACATGGCGTATCTCTCTTTCTGTTCTAACATAATCGTCCGTGTTTTCCAAGTACATGACATCATTTCTTTGATTGGAAACTACTGTTGGATCTAGTAACTTTTCCTTTTCGTCTTTTTTTGATAATTTTTGACCATGAGATTCTACATCAGTTTGTTTCAATGACTTATTTTTTACATTTTCCAAGTCTTTGTTAGAAGCGTCGAATTTTCGTTTTCTTAAATTTTTTTTGGCTTCAACAGTGTACATCGGATTTCTTATAAGCATTTTTCTATTATAACGACTGTCAATGATCTCGGGTAATAAACAATCTAGGTAGAATCGAGACAGCTGTTTTTCCATTTTCTTACTCCAAAAGCTGTCGTCTTTGTCTATTTTAATGTGTTTCATACTAATCGGAGTATTTATTACTAATATGCAATGCTGTCTACCCGTAATATGCAACAAGCCTTGAATTTCATAATAATAATCATGATTCTTATTAATTTTTAAGACATTGGACTTTGTGAAAAAATTACGTATGTGTTTGATGTTTGCAACTGCATCTTCTGCCGTTAAATGAGCAGCTTCATACGGCGATTTTATTTCTATAATTCCATTTTCGCCAACAAATGCATCTGGAGAACCGCATAAATATGGATAAACAGGGTCGTCAATCATTCCACAATCTTTAATTATCTCTTTTACTTCAGTAGTTAATTTATCTATAGCTTTTTCTTTTTGAAGCATACCATACGTAATACTTGCATCGTCTTCTGGAATAGCCACCGATGGGTATAATATTTCTTTTACTTTATTACTGCAAGATGTGCTAGGACGCCAGCGACACGCAATGCCAAAGTTCGCTGCAGAGAGCAAATTTTTATACAATGATTTCCAGTGCAAAGTTCCTTTGTGCTGTATTGTTTCTTGTTCGATATTTAATCTGTTTATTTGATCTTCCAACAACTTCTTAAAGAAATTATCGTTTTCTGTATCATATTCTTCTTTAGTCATGTCAGGCTTCTGGCAGTTTGCTCCGTAGTATTTCGTAGCAATGGCTTTGTTTATGCGTGGAATACTCGACTTGCGATTTCCATCTTCACTTTTTCGATTTTCTTTATTTCTCAATACTTTTACTTTTCTACGTTCTTCCAAGGTTTCTAGTATAGACGGAACAGTATTGTCATTGAATTTAAACGTTTCTGAAACATTTTTTTGTGTGTTGTGTTGAATAACTGCAAGAGCTATTCTACTATTATATTGACTTTTTAATCCCCAATTTATACGTTTTCCGCCCAATGTAACGCATATTAATGAATTTAAAGATTCAACATCATTTGTTGTCACATTGTGTAACAGACTGTCACTATGAATACTTAAATC
>JAPYYV010012889.1:0-10097 GCA_030522625.1 Copidosoma aretas
ATGTAGTTTCATCCAAACATTATTGTTTTGAGTTTTTAAGGCTTAATAAGTTCTATCTGACACAATTCATTACTTACCAGCTCTTAGTTTGATCCTAACGTAAAAAATGTAGATGTCTTGTCTACTTTAATGGTTTGGCAATGGGATCAAAATAAAGTCAAAGCTGTCAGTAAACATAAATTAGACATCTAAATTTTTTAGGTTAGGATCAAACTAAGAGCTGGTAAGTAATGAATTGTGTCAGGTAGAACTTATTAAGCCTTAAAAACTCAAAACAATAATGTTTGGATGAAACTACATGATTTTTTTGTATTCGTTCGATAGACTTTTTGACGCTTATTAAGTTATTGCGGCCGTATTGCCGGGCCAGTAAGTGTCATTGAAAAAGGCCACTCAGCATCTTAAACTGCAGGAAATAAGCTATCTTTCGCAAATTTTTTTTTTTTTTTTAGACCAAACCTGTGATGGACAGAGGGGGTGGCCCGGTTGACGTGGATCGTCCCATATATTAGTAGATTACGCACCGAGTGAGCGAGGTTACGAATGTCGCAGATTTCACGTGAATAAACGCCCGAGGCGAAGCCGAGGGTGGTTAATGTGAAATCTAGGACATTTCTTAACCTACGAACGAGGTGTGTATACTATTTTTCGTACCTAGAGGACCGGAAAGCGGCATTCCAAGACGACGACGCGGTCCGTTTTACGGCCGCTGGTACGAATATATATATAATTAAGTATGTAATATTTGAAGATATATATATATATATATATTATTTTCTAATTTTTTTCTACCTCAATGTTTTTATATTGTACATGTGTTAATACAATGTTAATCTTAAACATGTAGAAGGGAGAAGTCGAAATGAATCCAAATTATTTATATGCATGAATTTATAATTAAGTTGTGTGTGTGCGTGTGTATTGTAGAATAGGTTATGATGTGATGGGGTGAGCAAAGAGGGTGACAAGGGGGAGATGAAAGGGGAGCTGTTGGAAGCCGTGGGAGAGCGGGGGGAAGCTAACCCAATAAAATTGGGTCAAAAATCACGTAAAAATGAACGAATAACTACGTGATTCAAGGGGCAGCTGTGGGGAGCCGGGGTGGAGCTGAGGGGGAGCATGGGAGAGCGGGAGGGCTGGGACTAATTTTTGTTCATACAACTATACAATATAGAAAAATTTATATCATCCTATATTATATGGTTGTGTAAACAAAAGTTAGTCCCAGCCCCCGCCGCTCCCCCTGGCTACAGTGTTCCAAAAAGCGAGAAAAATGCTCTAAATTCGTGCGTTCGATGAATTTTCAACCAAAAAAATTAATTTTGGGCTTGTCTCGTTCGTAAGATGATCACCTTTAAGAATCCGAGTCCCTCGGACAGTTATCGATATGCTATATATGTGTACATATACGATCAATCCCACAAAAATTTCATCTCTTTTAATGAACAACAAATAACTAAAATGAAATTGTTGTTACTTTAATAAAAATCACGTTAGCTACTTCCTTACTTCTTAAATAATAGAAAAAAGCTCGTATCACTTATATTTTTAGCTCTTTTTTAAACAAATTAAAAAAAAAATAAAAAAAATTTTTATTTTGCTATGAAAAAAATACTATAGTATTCCTGCACTCATTTTAAGCGTAAAGTAATGTCATACATGTTACTATAAAGTGCTCCATTTTTGTGTAAAAAATTCAAGAAGATAAAAATCACACAATTACTGATAATAATTAAAATCTGATTTACAGATAATAATTTCAGATTTTATTACAGCTAAACAATGTTTATCAATAATAATATTCTTTACAGATATAATAGCCATTTTAATTTGTGCTATAAATTAAAAAATTTTAAAAAATTCTAATTTCTTTGAAAGTCACTTTTTTTGCTCAACACATAGTATCATACATGTTGACATAGTATCACACATAATTACAAAACTGATTAAATGCTATTTGACTGGTGCATATAACAGTTTTCATGTATGCTTGCATATTGGGGAAAAAACTACCTCAATACAACCTGTTTAGTTACAGTAACATTGATTATCTGCATAATTCACATAAAGAGAACTTAATTTGTCTTATGATCGAGCTTTAAAATCACCTCCATAGAGGATCCATTTGGGATAGATACATTGAAATTTCTTCAGCACATAATAACTATTACTACTTATGTATTATGTGTATTATCAGCAAAATAATTATTGACATATTAACCGTAATATATAAATCGAACGTAACAAACACTTGAACATATAATTCTATTGCCTTTTTACTTTTATTCTATCGATCAACCATCGCTCTTATCTTCTTATCAGTCTATTTACTATATCAATGTTTGTTTTATACCTTAAAAAATATTTAATAAATTAATTACTTAGAATAAATTATGTTCAAAACGATTCAAATAAACAGATTGTAAGAAAAAAATTAACTTTAGGACTTTTTTATCACAAATACTGCATGTAACTTTGTTACGATTGTATACATTTACGTTATAAATTTGTTTTATGATATTTTAAATCATGTATGCAGAGAATTAACTATTAAATGATTCACATTTTCCCAACAACGTTTTAACATTACAATGATTCGTAATCGAGATAATCTACGTCTACTTATTCAAATTTGTGTCATTAAAAAGTAAATTATTTTTTAAAAAATACATTAATAAAAGGCACATTTAGCATTTCGTAATGTAAAAATTAAGTGATTCTCGTCACAATCTCTAATAATATCTGAATTAGATAAACGTGTGGCATGACAATATTTCGTTTTTCTCGAAAACTTGATTCTTGTGGTACAATCATTATAAATTATTTTTACTACACGCAGTATGATTGGCCACACATACGAAATTATTGTACTATATTAAATAATATCTCACTAAAATTTTTACAATCTATTTTGCAGTTTTAGCTCTTGTCTAATAATTATGTAATTAACCTATAATATCTAAGTCAACTGCATATATGAGAGAGTTACTAAACAATTTCAATTAAAAAAAACATCTCACTTAGAGCATTTCCTTGAAAATTTTTCACGGAAAGTTTTTAGATTCTTATAGTTAGACTCCTGGGCCTCCTCAGATAAAGTTCCGATTGGTAACAATAAATGGTCCATAACCTTGTGACCATGTATTAATACTACATGGAGAGATGTCGGCATTTTATACCTGATAATAAGTACAGTGTGACATATAAGTTAGCCGTTTCTAGACAGTACTTTCCAAATAACTTTGTATTTACAGCGTGTCCAGAGGATACAATAGCAAGAATAGTTTTCAATCTTTTCAATAGGTCCAAGCTAAAACCTGAAATTTTTCTTTTAGACTACAATAATAAATGTCATTTAGAATGGTACGAGTGTGATATAGATAATTTTTCTAAGGTAGAAGGATCGATAATCGATTTCAGGCTAAAATTATTAAGTAATAGGAAATTAAAATTTTTTTTTTTAATTTCAATAAAAATCAATACGTCATTTCCACCATAAACGGAAAAAATTAACTTTTTCCAGATTTTATACATAACTTCGTCAGCTTTTACATTCACCGCGAACGAATAAATAATAAAATAATCCTTTCCAGTTTCTTGTAGAGGAACGATGAAAGGGTAAAAGTGGTCAGTTCACATTGGAATCAACTCATTATTGTTACAAAAGATTATAGAAATTTTTTTCAATTTCTATTGCTAAAAAATTAATTTGCCTAAAAATCGGCCTTATACACCCTCTTTTGTTCATACAAATAATACATTTGTATAAAAGGTACTACTGCTACATTTGTTCAATAAAGTATATTTGCAATACATAAAGTAGGGTCTCTTAATTCGTAATAGTTGTGATGTATAGACCTTCCGGATTACATTTCAAATACAAACGTGTAACAAAAGATTTCATTTACTATTATGACACGCCGTGCTCTAAGTGCAATTTTAGGACACGCTGTGCAAAAAGAGGCGTGTCGAAATCGAACTTATAACACGTTGTGTCATAAAGTATTGTTCGGCACTAGTGTTACAAACTGATTTTCTCCTCGTGTGGACGTTTGCGCCCGAGCGAAGCGAGGGTGACAAGTTTACACGAGGAGAAAATCAGTTTATAACACTAGTATCGAAAAGTACTATATACTACAGCTATTCTTCACTACACGACAGTTTTCAATATAAGCTGAGAAAGTAATGGCGAAAATAAGGAATTATAGTTTTTCAAGGTTTTGTTCGTATTCAACAATATGCAGAGAGATTTAAGAAATAAATTAAAAAGATAAGCACTGTACTTTATTAAGATTTGAAACGTTTGCATGGACAACTGTACTGGAGAAGATCAAATTATTATTTGATAAGACAAAATTTCGTTTTATGAATTTCGAAATTTTTTGTTCTTTTAGAACATGAGGATCATACTATTAAAAACGTTGTTGTATACATGAGTATTACTTAAAAGACAGCTACAACTTTTTTATACCACCCTCGGGCTTAAAGTGTTGGCTGGGAATGTTGAAATAGTTTTTTTTTCTCTAATTGTAACCGTTTTCTTTGAGCGTTCAATTGTATATTTGTTAAATTTTTCTTTATAAGTATAAAAAACTTAGTTTTAGGGTTGTCGCGAAAACAGTTATTTTCACGTATTATTAATGAGCTTTCTCTCGAACACAGTGGCATGGAAATTTTCTTTTTTTTCCAAAACAGAGAATGTATTCAAATAATTAAATTATTTACTATTCATAATAAAATATTTGATTAAAAAAATACTATGTAAAACACTCACCAATCCCCAGGAACCCGGTGCGCTTTACTACCAAAACTTTTGTTTATTTATTTAATTATTTAAATAATCAGTAGCCAGTACCAGGTAACGGAATAGACTCTATTATCTACACTTTTGATTTTTAATTATGTATTAAACAACTAATCCCTATTAACTCAATACGATCTACAGTCCAAACTTTTTTGTGTGAAACAATTAATTTCAATCACAAGCAGTTAATTACGATGTAAACATTCATTATCAATTTATGTTTCTTAGCTACTAAAGTAATCGTACACATTATTGTTATATATTACCGTATTGTAAGGCAGGTATAGGTTACATACTACTCTCACTGAAGATTTTACGTGGATTCCACGTGGACCATTCTACGTGGAATTCCCATTGAGTGGACGTGGAATCTACGTAGATTCCACGTGAATTGGACATGGTATCCACGTTTATTATACGTGTATCATTCCACGTAAAATTCACATTAAATCGATGTGGAATCTACATAGATTCCACGAGGAATGGACATGCAATCCATGTTGATTTCACTTAAACCATTCCACGGGGAAAATAAATTAAATCACGAGTATATAGTCCAATTTACTTGATGCACTACTTACTTGATGCTTAAACTTTTACTAAATAATAAAATTAATAAAATCAAAAGAATCAATGGTGGGTACGACAACGATCTGATCCAAGCCCAATAACCCAACTAATAACGACTTTGATCATCTCTGTGTATATATATTCTACATACTTAAGTTAATTTAGTATGAGTGTTGATAAATTGTTCAGGGTTGTTCGAGCTGAAATCGTGTCACGCACAATAATTTACAAAGTTTGAGCTGATGCTATCACAAAATGTAATATGTACGTAATAATACGTACGAACACATGTAAAGACGTATATATATATATGTGCGTGTGTGTGTGTATATATATACATATAAATATTCTGTATGTTTGTTTAAATGTTCCAATCTATGAAACATATAGCATTGAGCAAAGTACAGTTTTATTTGTATGTTTTTTATATTCTTAAATTTTTTACACAAGAATGGAGCACTTTACAGTAACATGTATGATATCACTTCATGCTTAAAATGAGTGCAGAAATACGATAGTATTTTTTTCATAGCAAAATGAGGATTTTTTTTTTAAATCTGTTAAAAGAAATATTAGTGATACGAGCTTTTTTCTATTATTTAAGATGTAAGAAAGTAGCTGACGTGATTTTTATTAGAGTAACATCCATTTTATTTTATTTATTTGTTGTTCATTAAAAAATTTCAAATTTTTGTGGGATTGATCGTATATATACACATATATAGCATATCGATAACTGTCCGAGGGACTTGGATTCTTAAAAGTAATTATCTTACGAACGAAATAAGCCCAAAACTAATTTTTTCGGTTGAAAATTCATCAAACGCACGAATTTAGAGCATTTTTTTCGCTTTTTGGCACACTGTGCCTCGGTCCCGGCCAGCTCCCCTTGGCTCCCCACAGCTCCCCTTTAAATCACGTAGTTATTCGTTCATTTAAAGTAATTTTTCATTTACTTTTACTTGGGTGAGCTCCCCCTCGGCTCCCCATAGCTCTCTCTCCACCTCCCCCTCGCCTTCCCCTCAGCTCCCCCCATCACCTCATAACCTATTCCACAATACATACACACTTACACAACTTAATTATAAGTTCACGCATATACTAATAATTTGGATTCATATCGATTTCTCCCTTCTACATGTTTTAAGATCAACTTTATATTAACAAATGTGCAATAAAATAACATTCGGGTAGAGAAAAAGTAGCTCTCACTACCAAGATATTGGTTCTAATATACATATATTTCTATATTATATAGTTGATTTGTGTGGATCGCAAGTAATAGCCCCCCCCCCCTCATGCCCCCCTTCCCAGACATTTTTTCTTATGCTCAAAAGTAAGGTGAAAATAAGGTAAAAACATGCTAATTTTGATGATTTTCTATAGTACGTCTGACCCACCAAGTCTATCCTCCCATCGATATCCCGCTACCCCTTTTCAGTTTGCCTCTGCACAGTCCCTCTACTGCCCCCCTCATTTTGACCGCAGGTCACACACGTCCTTCCACGCTGACCCCTGCCCTCCATTTTCGTTTGGTTATCCCTTACTCACCTAACAATCCGCAAGGACGTAGAATTTATTTAAGTCCAATATATTTCCTCCCCCCTACTGCCTCCCCGCATTTTAACCATAGCCGAAGATAGCTGGCGTCACCCGAAAGATACATTCTCGCCGACGTCTCCCGAAAACAGACGAATTATTCCGATTACAGATGAATCCTTTCACCCAACCTCCCAACATCGTCAAACGTTGCCGAAAACAACCGATTGCAGCTGAAGCCGCTTCTTCACAGCCCCTCAGGATTATCTGCTTTGCCCGATCGTCTTATTTGGCTAATAGACAGAGGCACTACATTAAAACATGACCATTAGTAATACAACTGATGAAACTGACTAAGGAACACTCATACGCTCGAGCGTTACGAAATGAAAATAAAATATAACTTAAACACCTACAACCAAATAACCGAATGGACTTGCCCGCGTACACTGCTTATTAACAGATCATTTATTTACTAAGTGTGTAAGCAGAGCAGTATATTGGGTTCCGGAATAGAGTACATGAAATAATACCCTATGTTATACCTTAATAACACCCTATTGCCGGAATCGGGCAGAGTAACCGATTGATGCACATGATTAAAAAAAAAAACGAGGTGTGTGTCACTGCTCAGAAATAGTTTTCTGGACTATAAGCGCAATCATGGCTTGCACACACGTCTTATTTGGCTAATAGACAGTGTCACTCCAATGAAACGTGACTATTGGTAATAATGCAAATAAATTTTTTCACCCAACTCCTTAACATCGTCTAACATTGCCGAAAACAACCGATTGCAGCTGAAGATGCTTCTTTACAGCCCCTCAGAAATTTCTGTTTTGCCCGCACTACTTATTTGGCTAATAGACAGCGGCACAACAATAAAATGTGACCGTTAGTAATACAACTGATAAAACAAATAAAGACATGACCCGCACGCTTGAGCTTAATACGAAATAAAAATAAAATATAACTTGAACACCTACAACCGATTAACCTAATAGACTCGCCCGCTTACACTGTCTATTAACAGATCGTTTACTTACTAAGAGTGTAAGCAGAGCAGTATATTGGGTTTCGGAATAGAGTACATAGAATAATACCCTATATTATACCCTAATAACGCCTTATTGTAGGAATCGGGCAGGGCAACCGATTAATGCACATTCTGCAAAAAAAACCAGGTGTGTGCAAACCATGATTGTTCTGTAGTCTAGCAAAGTTTATCTGAGCAGTGATAGGCTAAGATCTCCCAATCGGAAACCATGTTTTTTAAATACAAAATATGATTAGCAATATATTTTCGTGTTATACTTACTTATAGGTGTATTATACTTTTGATCATGATGTAAAGAGACAAGGTTTGCTGGATAGCATATGCTTCTGACAAGGGAGAAAACCAATCAGATTTTAGGGCAATGAAGCTCTATATTTGTTAAAAAGAAAACACGTGTTAATACAATGTTCTACTACATCAAAAATAACTAACATTGCTGTACTGAGGCAGGAAATAAACAACCTGACAGACAGTGATACAGCTGTTGAAACAGATACTTACCCGAAATCCGTACACTCTAGCTTGATACGTAATCAAAATAAAATTAGATTAAAGCACATATAAACAAATAACAAAAAAGACTCTCCCACCAACACTGTTTATTAATGAATAATTTATTTAGTAATTTATAATGTAAGCAGAGTAGTCTATTGGGTTTCTGGATAACCTACATAGGATAATTACACCTTATTACAGGAATCGGATAGAGCAACCGACTCATGGACATAGTGGTAAGGAAATCAGGCATGAGCAGACCATGATCACGCTGAAGTCTAGCAAACTATGACTGAAATGTAATTGGCGAATGATTCCTAATCGGAAACAATGTTATTTTCATATAAAATTTGATAAGCAGTATTCTTCTGTTTATTATACTTACGTCATAGGTGTATTATAATTCCGATCATAATGTTAATATACAACGTTGGCTGTAAATTACATGCTGTTGGCAACAGAAAAAACCAATTAGACTCTAGGGCAAGTAAGCTTCATATGTGTCTGACAGAAAATAAGTGTTTTGTTACAATTCTCTACTACTACGTCTAAAAATAACCAACTTTGTGTTGCTACGGCTTAAAACAAAAAACTTTACTAACAGTGATATCGAAGATAAAACAGATACTGGATAGAATACACGTACACTAAAGCTCAATACTTAATTCAAATAAATCAATACCCACGCACCTTAAACCAAATCACATAATCAATACGCCGGATGATAATGTTCATTAATAAATAATTTATCCACTAATTCAAAATAATTTCAAAGAAAAGTAAAAATATGAATCTCTAGCTCCTTCAACCGAATAAACCAATATACTTCAAAACTATAAAGAAAGATTCATATTTGTGATGCGGGCAAAATAATTACTACAGTGAAGATTTAGGTCATAGTAGTTTTGATAATATTGCTGTACAAGCTTTCGTCATCGCGTGGGTTGACCTCTTCAGGTATATGTATAAAACATATTAATATAATTAACAATGCGGACAGCATACAACAGATATACAATTTAAAAAGGACTATGTGCATGAGTAACGACTTATTTAATAAAATTATATAAACAATAACATAATTATATCTAGCAGCTATGAAGCTGGCGTTCAATACATATGTATGTGTACCCGAGCCATTTGATACATATGTGTTTAGTTACAATTAAGTGTCCGATCCATGTACGTTGAGGTGACTAGATGAAAACAGTTCGTTCACATAGTAAGTCGGATCGAACACTATACACGGCCGAACCAATAGTGAGCCGACAGCTAAGCAGCCCGCGACAGAGCCGCCAGACAGACACCGCACAACGGAACGAGCCAATCAGAGTTATTACGGACGTATCTATTCCGCTTCAACCGGTCCCCTCCGCCGCACAGAACCAACCTTAGAGCCATGCCACGCACTACGCGACCGCAGCCCATGCCCGACCAACTGCAGTGAACGGCCCGATGAACTATTACATGTGGAACCAGACATAGGGATCAGATCCCGGATATCAGACACGACTAGATATATGACTAGAGAGTAATTAGGAAGTGCTGGTGAAAAATATAAATGTATGACGGAGGGAAATTAGAACAAAAATTACACTGAATGTGTTTTTTCGATTTTGTATAAACTATTAT